>VWZP01006414.1:955741-1022150 GCA_013396995.1 Dicaeum eximium
AAAAAAAAAAAAAAGTAGTAATTTTATTGTAACCTTTGATTTGTGAGATTTGGAATACTATGGAGGGTTAGCACCGCCCGAAAAATACCGCCAAAAAAAAAGTGATTTCTGCAAGGGGAGCTATAAGTGACAGCTTCTTGTCTCGTTATCTTGTGTTTCCCGGTGGATGTTGAGCACAGAGCTTTACACCCAGGTCTTGTGGGGCTCACAAGAGCAGGTGAAACAGTGCAGGTGAAATCAGCATCGTCACCAGTTTTAATCCAGCTCTGTGATCAGGGCACGGAAGCAGAAATGCCGCGTGCTGTCCTTGGAGAAACATTTCCACAGCCTCGAATTCCTTGCACTAAGCCTAATCCTGGGAGACTCAAGTCCTGTTGATAGCAAAAGGAATTTTACAGATTGTCAACACTTATTGTGACTGACTCAGGGTAGAAACTCTTCACCCAGGTGTTTGGGTGAGATGGAGGAAAGGGAGAGAAAACTATGGGTGTTTTTAGATTATTTAATTAATTTTATCTCAATTTTGAAGCTACTTTACTAATTTAAATATTTTTATGGGTTTATTTCTAGGATCTTTACAGCACAAGGCCGGAGGTTGACATTTTCCACACCAGATGGGGGCAGATATTTAGAATATATGCTAATATAAATCAGATTTGCTTAAAATATTTCTTTTTCTCAATTTCTATGTTCTTATGTAGTTTCTGCTTTTTTATTGTTAAGTAATTTTCACTGCATGTCTCAATACTTGGGAACAAATGGAGACAAGCTGGACCTGACAGAGATAAAAAAAAATATTTTATGAGTTTAGTTAAGAAACTTTGTAGAAATCTGTCTTTATTAGGATGCTGTTTTGCTGATGATTTCTCTGTTTTCAATATGGCTTATAGCACTGTAAATTAATTTAACATGAAAGGATGAAAATATTGCTTTTAAATTTTTTCTCATTAAATTATGAAAAAATATTACAATAAATAATAGAAAAAAAACGCCTCTGGTAGAAGCTTGTGTTTACTCAATCATTGCTGTAGCAAGAGTGAATTATTGCAGAGCTAACTTAGAGGCAATATTTTTGCAGCTACATTACATAAAACAGATGATCTCAAAACTTCAAAAAACAGCACAGAAAAGAAAGCACAGTCTGGATCCTTTGAAAATTAAATATCTATTTATATTTCTGTGAGGGGCTTGGGCAAGACAGTTGGCTGGAATTGAAGCCTCTCACATCTCAAGTGTGGTGGTAATGAAGTGAAAAGTAAATTTCGCTGATACTCTGCATGCACCAGCTCTAGGTGCTGAGTTTGAGGTCAGGATATTCCACATACATGGGTGATTATAAGGTGTCTGGGAGGGCAGAAAATTAAGTTACAATAGGGATGCTGATATTATCATCCACCTTACTAAAATACCTGTAATTTTGCATTACCTGGAAAGAGCATCTTTTGTTTTGTTTTGGTCTTGGCTTTGTATTTTGGTCTCCCTAGGGATTGTACAGGATACTTTCTATACAGCTCTTTGTTGCCTGGGGTGCTAAAAATGTTCCTTCTGCTTAGGTCTTTTTTTCCAAGGTATCTTACAAATACATCTTTGTTCCATCCCTTCGAAATAATCCAATTTAGCTTCAAGCCTGGGTTGTTCCAAACTTATCCTCTGCAGTCTTTCTGCTTCCTCCTTACATTAATTTAAAGAGGTTTTATACCATTCAGGGTGAGCAGAAACCATGTTATACCACACATTACAGGCAGAAACTGGGCCTGAAATTACTGATGTGCTTTCTGTCTTATCCACTGGAAATAAAATGATGGAAGATATTGTAAACCATTGACAGACAGATGCCTTAGAAATTAACACAAATGCTCTTAATTGCTTTAATGGTAATAAGTCATTGAAAACTTAATTTTATGGAAGGGATAAGCTATAGCCCCCTTTTTTTTTTCCTAAAAGTAGTGATGAGCCACAGAAATACAATATGGGATACCTCTAGTGATGCCCTAATGCATTTGGGTTTTTTCCTCTCCTTATCTGAGATTTCTGATTATGATTCTGAAAGATGCCTTGCTAATGCTAATTTACAACTGAGAAGTAGAAGAGCCAAGAAATTGTTATTTTCCAGGGCATTTCTTGGTGATTTAGTAATCCTATGACTTCTTAATTTTCTTGTGTAAGACAGGTAGAAATGTTACCCTTTTGTTGTTGTTGTTGTTGCTAGATACTTTAAACAGGTTTTATTTATGAACCATTTGTGAATGTCACCTAGAAAACATGTATTAAGCATGTTGTTATGTTAGGTTATAGTTCTCCATCCTATGGACCAATGAAAAAGGAAGCTTCATTTGAAATTATTTAGAAATTTAGTGTGCCAGAGACATATGTACAATAAACTTGCTATATATGCACATGTTCATACGTATGATTTTCTGTGTATTTAGCTCTAGAATACAACATCTGCATTTGGCTGAGTCTCCAGAATGATTTCTAAGTTGCACTCCTAGGATGGTGTTTGTAATACAGTGCTGACACTGAGCAAGCTGATCTCGAGAATAGAGCTATTAGCAGATAAAACATCATTTCTTCTGGAATGTTGTTGGTATTTACAGTCATGAAGACAAAGCATTTGCAAGTTTTTCGGTGTTGGGCTCAGTTGTGCTTCCTCCAGGCCTTAAGGAGCTACTGCTCTGCAGCAGGCAGTGCTGAGAAAATAAACTGTGCCACAGATGCTACTGGGAAATCTTGAATGCTTTCCAGAATCTGCAGCCACAGCATTCCCATGCCACTTCTTTCCCACTGTTTTATAGGAGATGATAGTGTACAGTTGGTTTGGGTTATTCCCAGTCCTTTTAGGTTTGGGTGTTTTAGTAAATGAGGGAAGTAGAAGAGAGAAATTTGTATTTTCCCAAAAGATTCCTCTTCTCACTGACTTACACCTGGACAACCAAACAAGAAATCTGTTTACATTTGGCTGTCTTCAGGATCATATTTTCTGAAAACAAATGTGTGAAATTGTGTTATACTTAGGAATTCTTACTTCAGGAGCTACACCTCCAGCTGGGTGGAAAAGAAGCAACATTATGTGGCTTCAGTAACAAACTAAGTGATGCTGTTCTTGTTAGGGATAATAAATGGTGTTAATAAACAGTTTCAGCATGTTCTACAGAGCAAATTTATTTGCTAAAATTATTTTGTAATTTAAATAAATTATTTTGAGTCTATCATAATTGTCTCATGGAATATTAATGAATGGAGAGAGAATAAATTTAAACAATTCCCTATTCATCTCGCTTTTCAGGCAGAGAGAAATACTGTTCTATTTTAAGTTATTTTGCACTACACTTCTGACACCTATTTTGAGTTAAAACAACAGTAAAAGTCATATTCTTTCTTCTTACTTTTTGTCTTTGTTCCTTAAATTTTGCCTTAGCACTTGCACCACTGAAAGAAAAAATTGTAGAAACAAATGTTCAAATCTTGTTTAGTATTTTGCTGATGTTAGTGTAGATATTTTCAGAGTAAGTTAGTCCTGCAAATGCAAAAAATGCATACATAAGGATATGTATGGTTGTTATAAATTGGTGATATGAGCAGCTGATATTAGTCTTTATTTGCAGGATAATTGTTTAGCTGCTGTTAGGGCTTTCCATCTGGGGGTGGGTAGAGATAATAGCTATGATATTTATGTTTGCAGAGCAAACAGATGCAGCAGTGTTGGAGGCAGAAAAGAAAAAATTATACGTAGGTATCACACTCTAAGGACATGAAAGTGTCCTTTCAAGTTAAACATTTATTAATTTTTTTTTAAGGTTGGTCTATTTGACACTCCAGCCTCTGAGTTCATAATGCACCCAGGCCAGATTCGGTTTGGGTATGTTGGGTACAACCACAGATACCCTTGTTCATTAGTGGGGTTGGTTTTACCCTCAGCTGTACTTTGGAAAATTCCATTGTTATGAAATGCTTAGTATCTAATGCTCTGTAAAGAAGGCCTCCTTTTATATGTGCTTCAGTATTTTTGAAGAAAACCAGGACTGTGGTTCCCTGGGCTTAGGTTAAAACCATTGCTTGTACTAAATAAATTTGGCAGTTCTGAAATTGGATTTTTTAAAATTCCTTTTACATTACATTCCCCAACCATCATACTGATTAATTGTATTGCAGTTTTAAAGATTATATGTGGGCTGCCAGGTGTGGAGGGGAAACAAAACAAATTGATGTTCCATAACCTCTAAACCAGTCTTCTGACATTATTGAGATGAAGTGGAGATTTCCACAGAACTGGTGCCCAGACTTGACCCAGATGTCAGCAGCTATTTTAATGTTAATGGGCTGGCAAAGTTGACAGGAACCAAGGAAATCAGAAGTTACAAACTCCTCTTGCTATCCTGGAAGTGTTTCAGTGTTTCATATTACAATGGTGTGGCTTTCCTGAATCTGTGAATTACGGAGGCAGTGATTGTCTTAATTGTTTGAATCATTACTGGTTTTGTAGTCAAACAAGCCTTTAACATGACTGACTGTTTTCCTATGAATTTAGAGATGCAATTAGATCAAGGGCTGTTCTGTGCTGTTCTAGCTGAAGGTGAAGAGAGATAATTATGATGTATTTGTCATTAATATGGCAGGAAAATTGTTTTTATAAGAGGGTAAAGAGCCAGCAAAGTAGTGATATCATAACTTCTTTTTAATAAGTGAGGAAATCTTTTATAATGAAGATCATATTTGCATGGGATGGCTGCATGAGGTCTGTGTGAGCTGTTCAACATGATTCCTGAGGCTTTTTTGCTAGACTCTCCTAGTTATCTCAGGATTAATTTTTTGAAAAGTACAATGAACATGTTAGTGTCTTATGGTTTAAGCTAATCACATAAAATATCAGAAGATTAACTTCTAGAACATGTATTAAAATTAGACAACAGAGAATTATCTTAACTTTAGAAAATTGATTCTGAAAGCATGTAAAGCTCACTGGCTTTAATACTAGAGTCAGATGAACATAAAGATTCAGATTTTGCCTGTCCAGACTAAATCAGGTTGCATTCAGTCCCCAAATGTATCACTTAGGGCTGTTTTTAGAGCAGGTTGTCTTCCTTTGATAAGAATAAATATTTTCAAAATTAAAGCTTTACAGAGCAATAAATGAATTTCAAAGTAATTTTAATCGGAACATGTTGAATAACTTTCATCATGGTGATTTGGTTTCAGGAAATATATTAATTTTCATGTACATGCCATAGTGAAATATCATTTTATGGCATGTATACAGTATATTAATATTCTGTTTTATGATTTTGTGATTAAATCAAAATAAAAGATGGCATAGTTCTGAGTCATAACTCTAACCCTCAATCAGGGTGATAATGTATTTCCAAGATTTCAATAATTCAGTATTCATATACTCCACAGTCTTACTCACAGAGCAGGAGTCTTCTTGAAAGTCCCTGAATGTGCTCAAATGAAAGGAAGAAGTCACAACAGACCAAGAGTGGTGTTTAATATCTTATTATTTATGTGTTCTTCCAAAAGCTACAGAGAATTAGAGAGGACTGAAGCAGATGAATGAAGATGGAATAAATAAAAGTTAACTCAGGCCAGATAAAAGCTGGTGAAAAGAGGAGGGTGGTTAGGGATTCTAATAAATAACTAAATAAATTCTTCCCATCTGTCCCTAGCACTTAATTTTTGTGTAATAACTCAAAAGGCAATGTTTTTTTATGTTGAACCTATCTTAAAAAAAAGGACATGAAAGCCAGCACATATCAGTTGTGCTTTTCTGAACTTAAAATTTCTTTTATGTGTACTATAGAAATAACACATGAATTTTTATGCAGTCATTAACCTGTCTTTAACATAGCAATGACATAACAGCTACCATTTTAGTCCCATTTCAATAAAATCACTTTTGCATACCAAAATACTGCACATAAGTAGAACTGAGATGAACATGAACCTGTGGTTTTATTGTTGTGTGATGTCTCTATAGTTACCAGTGTCTGAGTTGTCTTCAACAGGGCCACAATTAGTCTTGTGCCATCAAAACCTCACTAGAACCAATCCCTGGTCTAGAATATAAATGCCAGTTTTTAAGTGCGCTGTAGTACCATAAACAACTAAACAATTCAGAATGCTGTATTTGAAAGTATAAAGAAACCCTGCCCACTTCTTTTTTTTTTCTGGATTCCCAGTACATTTTTTGAAGTTGGTAGCTGCAAGCAATATCCCTCTATGCTTCTTTTGCTGACTTCTGAATTCCAAAGCAGAGATAGCACTGAGCAGGGTTTTTCAAAGTGTATTTTAGCAATCCTTTAAATGTTTACAGCCATGTGTGTCTAGACCTATCATGCTGCATTCTGAAACTTCTGTTTTATAAACCTTTGGGGAAATGTGACTGTTAAGAGTAATTTTATCAGACCTAAGAGGAAAAAAAAAGAAAAATCCATGAAATTTAACAGTGAAAAGTAGTACTTTTCACCTTGAACTGAATGTACAGAAGCTTCCTGAAGACTACAATCCTGCTCCAAGTTGTTGGAACATGTGCTTTGGCCTTTATGATCTGTCATTTTTAAGGGGGTTTTCTTAACTTTAGTTAGGCCCTTCACAAGAGCCTGCTTTTACAGTGTCAGATTTGAAACTGGTGCTATAAAATTGGTATTACAAGTCATAGTTTTTTCATATGTCTGATTACTCTTTCTTTGAATTCCTTGCTTGCTTGCTTGCTGTACTTTTGCAGGAAAGGAAGAAAATGTTGAGGCATTTTGATTTCCTTTCTGAAAGGGACACTGCATGTCTTCAGTACCTGACAGAACAATTCCAGGTGATTTGGGTATTCAGAAGTGTTGAGTTCCCTTTCTGAACACACCGTGCTCAGCACTAGGGCTTCTTTTCCTTGCTGGTGGCACTGGAATTACAGAATATACCCACAGTAGTGGGTATATTGTATTGGTACAATACATATATTATTATGGTATTTTGGTATGCTATTATGGTATTTTGTAATGCTATTATAATGAGTACCATTGAAATAAGAAAGATTTGACATTTCCTGCAAGGAATCACTGTTGCAGAGGCAATTGGAAATCTGTAACTCTACAACAGGCAGATATTAATTAATGCTGTGTCACAGTGAGATTCCTATTGAATTGTTTATTATACATACACTAAAGTGATGCTAAATCCTTGGGTTAATGTAATTGCAGTCAATTATCAACAAATTAATAATGATTAACCTACTTTTCAAATACCTTTATGATGAGATATTTCCTCTGGTTTATTAAACTGTGAGGTCATCAGAGGAAAGATTTTACCATGCACATTCTTTGCCCTTATGAGTTAACATGCACACTTCTCTATCAAAATAACTTCAATGTAGTAGTGTTTCCATTTTTATAGGACAAATCTATTAGCTTCATTTTTATTTATTCCCATAAGAGTTGACAGAATGACTAAAAGCTGTCAAGGCAGTATCAATTGATTTCTAGAAGTAAAATGGAACCTGATTTTGACACTCAGAGTCTTACAATATCAAGACAAATATTAAGAAACATCTACTTAGAGAATTGACTAAAAGTTATAGAAGCAGAACTAAACCTTTCATATGCTGTTTCTGAAGTGTAATTGAGCATATAAATATGAAGGTGGATATAAATTTAGGCTCTTTCAATGAAGAGAGTTTCTCATGAAAATACTAGATTTGAGAATTGCCATAGCAACAGTGCTGTTTCAGAAAGGTACTAACACTATATATTTTCTCTGTTATATTTCCATTTCAATACATTTTCCTTAAAATTATCCATTTTCTGGACTTTGTAATGTTAAGGGAGTGTGCTACACATGTGTGCTAGCTCCAGGGCCTCTGAAGAAAAATATTTAGCTAAAAGAAATTGATGTGCAAAGCTATAAAATGGCAACTCTAGCATTTCAGAGGCAGCATGTATCTGAATAAAAAGCAGTGATAATGTAGCAGTGAAAAAGCAGTGTAAGATTTTTAGTGTAAGTAGTACCCTATTTATGTGATTTTAAATTATTAATATAGTTTTCTGATTTTTTGGAGACAAAGGGAAATCACTTTTGGCAAATAGTAATAATTTTGAGTTTAAAGAGGAAGAAAAAAAGACTTTTCCATTTAATAGTCTAATTTATTTAGCAATTAAACAAAAAATCTTTGGCATATTTGAGGATATTCTTTAGATGATAAACTAATTTGTTTTTTGTACTTTATATTATGTAAATAAATGAAATTTTTTTTAGTAGTTGGGAAATGTGCACTTTACCTTTGTTCTCAAGAAATATATTTCAAATATATTCTCTCCAATTTTGGCCTCAGTAATGCATATATTTTCATTTCTTTTGAATTAGCAAGGCTTCTATTGCAAGGTTGTTCTTATGTCCACTCTTCCAGGAAGCTAAATTATCTGAGGACACAGCAAAAGATATATAATTAACTAGAGCATCCTAACTGCTCTAGTTACATTTTAAAGTTTAAAAGGGGCAGCAAAGATGATCTCTTTTGGTGTCCCATAGAGTTGTTCAAGTGGCTCACAAAATGACACAAAAACGAGAGATACATCTGATTTTTACCCACATTCTATATTTACAGTCCTCTTATCTGGAACTGTTATTTCTTTTAATAAGTAAATGTTTAATTTTTATCTTCTTCACAGGCTTTACTTTGGTGGGTTTATTCCATCCCTTCTGTAGCCCTAGAAAAAGCCTTGTCCATTTGCTTCTGCTGTGGTCCCTCTGGTGCTAGAAAAAGTTATTTGCTGTTAACAAAGAAATCCAATTTCCATGAGACATAAATAATGTCTGAAGTAAAATAGTTGCAGAATTATAAAATAGCAACGTTAGTGTTCTTTTAGAGACACCAATATTGAAGCAGCAAGGACAGGATAATCTGAAAAGACAGCATTAAGTTCTCTTTAGCTGAAATTTTGTGGTTTTTTTAATAAAGTACAAAGGGAAATTCCACCATGGGAAAGATTTTTGTGTTTATCCTAAACAGCAACCAGAACCTCCTTTTGTCCACTGAGGATTCTTGTTTCTCAGCCACAAAAATAGGTTCCTTCTCTTGAAATCTGTTTTCTACGCTGAGATCTGACAGAGTTCAGCTATCTGCTAGTGCAGGATATTCATTCAGTATTAGATGTTCTTTTTGCTAAAGGCCATGACCTTCAGATTCCTGGATTTCTGACTTTGTATTCAACATAAACCTGACATACAGCACGTGTTGACTTCCCTGTCCTGAGAACAAGTTAGCTTGGGTTAGGTTTGCAGATAAAAGACAACTGTCTTTTAGAGGGGTGAAAAGTCATTTTTAATCCATATAAATTGACTGTTTCCCACAGCTGATACAATTATATTATAAGGTAAGCTGAGAGGCAAAATGGAAAACATTTGTGTATTTGGTAGTGTATTTATATTTTCAATGAGTACAACTCATGACCTCTAAGTAAAAGGGACACACAATGCCTTATCAAACCAGAAACTGCTTAGGTATAACACCAGACTGAGCTAAATTCAATTCTGGATATAAAAAAGTGTCCTTTATCCTTTTAAAAGAACATTCACTGACTACATGAATGCACGTGCTTGTGCACACGCTTACACTAAGAATGTAATAAAGCAAATGAAAAGAAATTAAGGAGGCTTGAAAAATCATTTTAAAAGGTCTATCATAGACCATGTTCCTTCTGCTGTGTCACATGAGACAGTGGAAGAAAGACTATTTTGTTATTTGTTTGCAGTGCTCCTGGTTTCACTATGCTCCTCTTCCTCTGCATAGCACAGCACCATTGCAGCTGTTGTGGAGTTGCAGATATGCCTAATTAATAATAAAACAGAGCACCAGCCTAGAAGCAGACTCTCTGTGCCACCAGTTAGAAGCTCCTGGCCATGTTTGTGCTCTGGGCAGTTTTTACAGCTGGTGCCAAGTGTCAGGACACTGAGAGCCCCCGTGGCTCTGGTGGCTTTCAGAAAGGGCTGACCCTTCATGTCTCACTTTCTGTCCATGAACCAAGACCTCTCACACCTGTCTGGGCTGGCCAGTTGCTGCTCTTCTGTGAGAAAAGGCTGTCAAGTTGTGTTTGCTCAGTTGACCCAGGGCTACCTGGTCATTCCTACTTTTTGAGCAGCTTTAAAAGTTTTGTTTGGTTATATCTGTAAGTGATACACCATATGCTTTGCCATCTGTTGTTTGCATGCCTTAGTTTAAGGAAACATGTAGACCACTTTGAATAAAGGCTTCTATTAAAAGTAGCATTATACTCATGTTTTCCAAGCACACCTTGATAGGTAGAGCTGAGCCAAGTCTTAGTCCTCTTAAAATTGTTGTGATTACAGAAGTGTTGGTGGACAAAAAAAAAGCAAATAGTAGATGGATTAGAAATCTGACCTTCATTTCAGTGACTGTCAGTTTTACTGTCTTTGTCTAGAGTCAAGGCAGGTATTAGAACTCTAAAAACAGCTCTAAAACATCTAAAAGATACCTGATCTTTTTTCTTCTTTCACTTTTAATCATGAAGGACACATAATGAACTACAGAATGGAATTTCTTGGCATCAGCTTGAAGCTGAATTTTGTCATACAAAGATGTTAGCTTTGGAAGATCATTTTAGAGACTTTCCATTTAAGTATGATCTTGAAAGTTTCTGAAGATTGAATGGACAATAAGGAATCTTATATTATACTTTTTAAAAAAAATTTTGGCTATCTTCTCTGCTTTCTCATATCTCAGAATACCTTGGTGAGCAAATGGGAGCAAGAGGAGAAGAAAAAACAGCTCCCATACCACCCCAGCTCTGAAAGGATATACCTTTTATATGGTTGGGCCTCAAGATTTGGCCAAACCCCAGAATTTCCAATTCACAAAGACAATTTACAATTTGATATTAGGCTGAATCAGACCAGAATGAAAAGTTTTCTAAATTACCCTGAAATTAGGCATGCCTTGGAGCTTATTGATTTCTCTTCTCACTTTCAAAAACCTTTAGTAATCACTAGGAACTTCACTGGGACAAGAAATCACAAATTCCAGAACTCTCAATTCCAGAAGAAACCCACCAACCTTCAGTGGTATCAGTTGGCCCCCTTACACCGAGGTGACCTGGAAGCAGCAGATGCTGAGGAAGGGATGTCCTGGTGAAGCTGGAGAGGATTTGTGTTTGTGTGCAGTTTGCCAGCAACCAATGCAGGGCTTCATCAAAAGAAGAGATTCTTTGTAGAGCCTGAGGCCTCTCTGGGAAGGCACTTCTGGCAGTGTGAGTGGTGAATGACTGTGAGAACAGCAGGCTACAGGAGATTTTGTGAGCACAGCACATACTGCTTCATTTGCCAAGCAGGCTGCGTCGTCTTCTCTTTCATTTAAGTATGACAAGTAAAACAGGCTCCACTAATCAAGTTCCTTAATCAGATAATTGTATATATTTTGGCATCTTGATTCAGTAAAAATGATGGAATGCTGGCAGACTGATGTGAAATAAAACAGATTTGAGCATTGCATTAGTGCCACACTCATAGATTCAAGGCTGGACCGGATGCACAAGAACTGGGACTTCAGAGACCCTGGAGACACTTTTTAAGAAATATCCCTTTATCCCATCCATTTCCAGACAGCTGGATGCTCAGTTCTGGAGTTAATATCACTGCTGGTGTTAGATATTAAAAGGCTATGGGTGCATGCCACCTTGTAGCCTGACTTTTTAGAGATTTCATAATGTAAAGCCAGTGACTCCATAATGCAGCATATTCTTTTTGTTCATTTTGAGTTGGATTGTTTCCTGTTGTCTTTGTTACAAGAAGCATCTAAGCTATATTTCTGCTCTTTGTTGCCCTTCTGCTTTTTGTTATAGCTTATGCAATAGCTGCACTACAATATTCTACACAGAATATCACTATTAGTTATTATTATTTACTTGATTTTAATTTAGTAACAAACCCTTTCTTTTAAAGCAGAATAAAAATTATTTTTCCCTCCTTTTTTCCTGGTTTTATTTGTTAAGAAATGTTATGTGTTTATCCTTAACTTTTTAACTTAAAATAATGGGAAAGAAAAAAGACAGCATTGTAGAGTTTGCATAGCTGCTGACTTAATTCTATTAATTTCTTCTGTAGTTAAATTTGTAAGAAAAGCTTTTAAATGCAGTAAGTTGAAGTATGAAATATATGGGGTTTAGATGTATTTTTATAGGTACGTTAAATATTTAAGTTTGTTTCAAAGCTTTTTCATTACATTCTGCATCATAGAAGAAAGCTCTTAAAATGTATACTCTTGTGATCTGAAGTTGCCTGGCTTCCCTAAATATGCCAGCATGTGCAAGATATGCTTTGAAATTAATAATATTGAAAAACAACTCAGCAGTTGTATTTGCCTTATTTAATTCCTGCTGAGATGATTATGCTTCTATTAGCTGTGCAATTATATTGCACAGCTCACTTGAAGTATCTCAAGCTGTAGCTTTTTTGATTCTGACTATTTTAGCACTTCACAGAAAACTTCAAAGGTTGAACCACAGTGAATAGATCTTACCAAACAATTTATGTTTCTGACTTTGAATTACATTGGCTAACTTCTGCCTTATTTATTTTAATAAGCATCATGTTTAATTGTGATATTTTTGCATGTGGAAAAATGTGTTTAGACAAATATAACACTATAGAGGTTAGGTACATAGAAATAGCCATGTGACAATTTAAGATTTCTATTAATTTCTATATGAAGCTCTACTTTGAACAAATGTTCCAAGTTTACAAGTTTGTCTAGGTTTGGTTCTATTAAAAATAATTGCAGGTAGAAATGAAAGCCTAAAAAAGTTGATGTTTGGAGAATGAATGAACAGAAGTGGAGGCTGGAAGACCTCATTTAAAGCAGGGATAATTTGTGGAAATTCAGCTTTGAAATGTTGGTGTTCCTTTGTGATTGTACAACTAGATTCCATTGATTAAATGTCAAAGTACCAAAACACTTGGATATTGGTTTGGGATTTGTGTTAGTTTTAATTTAGGTGAGTACTCCACATGGAGGAATAGTGGTTTGGACGATGGTAGCCAATTTAATCTTAGTTTTATATAGTAAATTCTGTTTGTAACATATAAACATTACAATTTCTTAATGAAATTATATTGCATTTCTGGGGGGCTTTTGGTGGTGTTTGTTGGATTGGTCTTTTTCCACCAAGTTTCTGTCTTTTTGTTCATTGTATTCAATACTGGACAAAAATTTGAGTCCAAGCAAGAGAAATAAGTATTTAAATCTCTGAGAAATATAATTTGCACAAATTCTTTAGCAAAGATATCAAAAATAGCACTGACATGAAATAAGAACTATAAAAAGTAGTCAGAATGACTTTTAAAAGGACAGCATTTAATATTTTACTGGTCCATGACACAAACAGATAAATTTGCAGTTTCTGAGCTTTTTTACAGTGAGAAAAAAATTGATGAATGCGTTTACTCCATAATATGTATCGATGTGATCTTAGATTTAATACCCAAACAGAATCACCTTATAAATAAATTATCTGAAGGCATATTTTAGTGTGCTGTCAAAAAAAGTCTGTTACCATTGGATCTAGCCATCTGAAGCTTAGGCCCATTTTATTTTCTGAATTGTAGGTACTTTTGAAAACACATGTTCTATTTCAGCTTGCATTTGGAATGCATCTGTAAATTGTGAGTGATACATTATCAGAAGTTATGAGAAGTGGTTCTAAGCAAATAGTGCCAGAGCAATAAGACTAATATGCATTATAGGGGATTTCTAGTTCACATGCATTTTCCGAAATTCTGAGACCTTTCACACACAAACAGAGTAGGCACAGTATCTTATGCAGAGTAAATCCAATATTTCTTTGCTGCATCAGATTTAATGTGCATATACTTTAACACTACATAGCACATGAGCAGAGGTTATTCAGGATTTTTGTCTGTGCTGCCCTTGATGAAAGCACTTAGACAAGCAAACTGCACTGCATAGTATATACAGGATGTCACTGCATATTTAATCTAAAGAGAAGTGATTTCTCCCTGCAAATTGTGGAGAAGAAAAGTGGTATTGTCACATTTACAGGCACAGATTTCACAGTGGAAATGGAGAATAGATTGAAGAAAAAAGTTGGGCTAAACCAACATGTCAGCTCCCTTTGAAAAATATTTTCTTGAGACCAGCAAGTTTTTGAAAGCTTCAGGCTGGAAATTTTCAGTTGAATCTTATGGGCATAAAAAAGATCAGAGGCTTATTTAAAGAAAAATACTTCAAATGGGAAGGTGGATAAAATACAGTCAAGAGCAAAATGTGCAGAAATTTGTGCTGGGGGTGACAGCTTTCATGAGAACTTGAAGTCAGCTGCATAGGTTTTATGTTTTGCAGACCCATAAAATGCACTCGTGAATTTATCCTCCCCTGTTGGCTGGGACCTTTTGGTTGTTTGGGTTATTTTAAAGAGAGTAGAGTGTGTGAGTGTGCTAGGAAAACTTAAGGGTTCTTGGCTTTACAGGCACTTTAAGGACATAAAGGGACTCCTACCACTGGAGGAGTTTTTGGGAGCACTGTGGTGGTGAGAAGTGGCTGCTGAACCAGCCCAGAGATCCCTGGCTGAATAGCAAAAGCCCTGGTGTGAGCTTTGAAACAGCTCAATTATCAGAGAGGGAGTTTCCATTTGAGAATACCTGAGAGAGGCTGGACTTTGGAATGACATCCACCTGTAAGTGTATAAAGGTTATTCTTTTAAAGATGTGTGAACATCAAGGGATGAAGCTCATCAAACTCAACTCCCTTGTGAGGCTAAAACTGCAGCGGGTTGTGACTTTATGTTCATGGCACCCAGGTGCAGGAAGATTTTGTTGCTCCATGGCACAGGTGGTCAAAGCAATAAAAATTTGGAATGTGATATTCATATAGATGATTTATGTATGATGAGTTTTTGTTGATAAGGAAGTTTGGGAGAAAAAGAATTCTAAAAATTTGTCTAAGACCCCACAGCAATGGGGTTGGAACTAGATTATCTTCAAGGTCCCCTTGCAACCCAAACCATTAAAGCATTAAAGTAATGAAACTAGATATGAAAAAATATGGAAGGCAAAGCCCAGACTGATGTGACTGATAGTTGCTAAAGTGAGGACAACTAATGTGTGACTAATATATCTTAATAATGATCAGGAGAGCATGAACAATGGTAAAATGGCATGAACTTTACACATTGCAGGTAGAAGACTCAAGTAAAAGATATCAAATCATGTTATTGCAATGTTCGTCAACTTTTTTAATGAGTTAAATTATGAGTTACTAGAGGAAGAAAGCAAATAGAATATTTTATGATGCTATATGTGGAAGGGTTTATTAATAAGCATTATGGCAGTGTACCTACTTGCTTCCAACACACAATTTGAAGTTGTCAGAAAATAAATTACTTCTGATGGTGAACAGGAACCCTAATTTAAGGAAACATGCTGCAAATCAGTTAAAGCAATCACCTGATCTTAAACGTTACTTAAGGAAGTAAGTTTTATGCTCAGGATTAGGCCCAGGATAGTTGTCAGAGCTTTATTTTAAAACAATTAAAATACATGAAAAAGCTTCATATTGTGAAAAAAATTAAAATAGGAACATAGATAACCCAAATGAAGAAGAATGAACAAGATGAAACTCTGCCATCCAACACAGGAAGATACCACACTGGACATTCATAAAGTAGAAAGCTTTCTTCTCCCATCTGTACAAGGATTTCTGAAATTTATTTCCATACACATATATTTTAAAAATCTTACTTGCTAAAAGTTAATTTTCTTGTTAGTATTTTTTCCTACCTGTCAGCTATGGTGTCAGAAACTATATGGATTTGTCTATTTTGTATAAGAAAATAAATATTCCAAATAGTCTTCAAAACAGATTGCTAAGATTCAACATTAACACTAAATGTTCTTTTGAACATTTTAATGAAGTTTAAAATAAATCTTGCATTTCCAATAAGTTGCCAAGTACTGCAGGGAAGAAAAAAGTCCAAAAGCAAGTGTAAGATTAAAATTGTTGCTGAAGCTAGTACATGTTAGTAATTAAAAAAGACAGTTGGTTGCCTTTTTCATTTCCCTTTTTTTAAGCTTAAGAACCCACTCCTGCTGTGCAGAGTTGGAAGTCCATCCTGCTACCTCTTTTGTCATCAGTACTTTTGCATGCACATAAAGACCCAGCTTTAACTCTTTGAGGCTGTTGGAAGGGCACACAAAGCTACAGGGCCCCAGGAGTACAAAGGTGAAGTGCCTTGTGAGCAATAATTTCTTTATAGCCTTGTCATATAAAGCTAAGTGATTTATGTGCTGACCTCCATTTATTATCTGCAACATTACTGGGTTTTTTTGGGAGGGTTTATATGCATTTAGTTTTTGATTTTTTTTAAATCTTAAATATAGTTCATCTTCTCCATAGAGGACACACCTCAAAGATTGATAACAAAAAATACAGTTTCTTGTAACTCCCTTCTCTCTTCAGCTACCCTGAATAAAATATATTGAATTAATTTTCTGTTTTCCAAATTATTTTTTTCAATTCCATCCCCAAAGAGATACAAAGACAAAGAAAAATTAGTTTCTGCTGTGTTACTTAAGTGTGCAACTGCTATTGAACAGTGGCAAACAAAGTGGTCTGAGCAAGTGGGTATAAAAAAGCAGGATTAATAGTGGTAGGCTTTTAAAAGATCAAAACTTGACAAGACAAAATTGGTTATTTGACAGTTACAGAATTGGCAATTAAAAAGAACACAGTGAGTATCCCATTTCTGAAGACAGGAACATGCACTGCTGTTTGATTAAAGCTGGCTTGTAGACTTTATACTTCATTCAGCCCTCACCACTTTGTGTAGAAAGGTCCACAAAAGAAATAGCTGTCCACTGAAGTTTGAAGGGTGAAGCAAGAAGATGGAAGCAAAATTGTTTACAGTGAAACAAGAGGTCAGTAGAAGCTAAGTGGTTCTGTTGTGAAACAAAAAGAAGTTAAATATCAGGAACAAATTACCAGACAAGGTCTTACCAAGCTGTAAATAAATTTTCTTTCTATAAAGTTGGTAATTATTTGCTTATAGCATAGAATTCTTCTGGTTGTTTTATGCTGTGATAGCATGTCACAAGCTTTATCTAATTTGCTTTTTGCTTTTCTCTCTGGTGTGAATTTACTGGTGAGCTGTGGATTATATTGTCCAAAGGAGTCCATTTGGATGTTTCAGTGTTATGTTTTATTTCTTCATTAATTCTAAACTATCTTTCTTCTTCTTCTTCATCCATGTAGATATAGTAGACATCCACTACAACATCTTTGTTTTCCAGCCACCTAATCCTGGCCCAGAGGCTGTGCCCCCATCATCACTCATTGTAGGGGTGTCCAGTCAAACACAGGTCCCTTAAGTGACTTGAGGTGTGACACCTGCACCTGGCCTCTCCCTCCTGCACAGCCTGAAGTTCTCCAATCCTGGAACTTAAGTTTAGTGGGAAAAACCACAAAACAGTGGTACCAAGAACACAATAGCTCTGCCTAGCTCAGAACCTAGGCTTGAGAGCTCGTTAAGGTAGAAAATATTTTCTTTCTCAGTTGTGCTTCCTTAGGAAATTGTTGGAAAATCACTGAGCAGAGAGACTTGGACATCTTCACTGCAACTTATCAGAAAACAAACCAAAAACCCCAATAATACCCATTCCTATTTGTGCTTGCATCTTTCTGAAAGGAATTTTCTTTTTTTTTTTTNTCCACTTTTTTTTTTTTTTTTTTTTTTTTGGTGAGACAGGGATAGCCAAACTTCTCTTCATGAGTTGCAGGACAGCATGCTGAAGTGGAAGTGTTATTTTTCTGATGTAACATCCTCAGTGATCTTAATTTTCCATTTTTGTAAATTCCAGAAAATTTACAGTGTTCAGACTAATGAACACCATCACTAAGTATTTCAAGTTCAGATCTCTGTTATAGGGACAAGTAACTTCAGTGACAATTTACATATTAGTAGTAATTCTAATGGTTTTTTTTCAATTACAGGTGAAAGAAATCTCAGTAATGAAACAAATCACTGTCTCTTGCTGTTTATTTGGTTTGTAGAAGATGAAAAGTTGTAAAAATTAAACAGTTCTAAAGCACTCTTCAGAATTTTTTTTTCAGAGATTATTATTAAAGGAAAATTTGAATTATGTTCTCTCTCCAAGTCAGTCATTCATAAAATGTTCCTATTTCATTCTGGACAGGATTTTCAAGTATAACTTCAAGGGAAACCCAAAGAACAGTAGTCTCTAGGTCTGAAGTACCCCAAAAGAGTCAGCTTAAAAAAACTGAGTACTACACAGAAGTCTAGTAATTTCCCTCTCTTCCTTTTGGGTTGTATTTTGTGTTGGCTTTTTGGTCTTTTTTTTAGATCCTAGCAATCAGTAATAACCTTCATTTAAGTCTCACCTTGTAAAAAAAGTAGTAGTCATTTTAATTAACTTTTTAAAAGAAAGATCTGCATGAATCTTGGGTTTTTACATCGTGTGTAACTGAGGCATTGACTTGCTACCTGTCAGGGTACTCTTTGTAATTTTCAGGAAGGAACGAAAAGTAAACCCCTTAGGTTAATTCCAAGTCAAAGGGAATTTCAAAAGTCTAGATTTTTCTTGAAACAAAGTTGCTGAGGTTTTACCGCTCATTGCCAGAAATCATTCTAATACTGTAACTGCAGCATTCTGATTGCTGTATTTATTTCCCCATGACTGCTTTTAGGGAATGCAGTCACACAAAAATGTTGACATTAAATAACTGAAAAACGGTATTTAGACTAATTATACTTTTTAAATAAAGATGACATGCAAAGTCAGATTATATATAATAAATGTACAAGAGACTAAAGTGTTCATTGTCCCTGTTTTGAGAGGACCTGCAATGGAATTTATAGAAGTCTATTTTCTATTTTAAAGGAATTAGACCCAAGACTTTTCTGGGTTATCCAGGGATAAAAGAGATCTCCTTGGTTTAAGCTGGCATTGCCCTGCAGGAGACCTGCAGGATGACTTGCACAGGTCCTGATGGTGCTCTCCTCTGTAATAGGCAGCCTACAGCTGCACATCCAGGCAGAGCTCAAGTTTTGGAGTTACTACAAAGGTAGAATGAGACATATTATGAGACAAAAATAGCAGGCAGAGTACTGCCTCTCTTCTAAAGCAAGCCTTTTGTGTTGGGGGGAGTTTGTCAGATAGATCTAGTCCCTGAGGGACTGGTATGAACAGCAGGGAAAAGTTGTTCCATCCGGGTTCACAGTCCCTTCAAGGAACTCTCTTTTTGCTGCAGAAGCTTGGCTTGACTGTTTAGTGCTCATCAAACACTTTCCTTCCTGCTCTTGCATCCTTTTGAGCAGACCCTTAATCCTTCTGATTTGATAGTTTTCACAACAGAGATTAAAGCAGCACTGATTGATAGAAAGCTAATCCTGGGCAATGGTTACTTTTCTGTCCCTGAATTTGGGATGCTGTCTTCAGGTCTTAGGGATCACCTGCTGTTGTTGGTAAATCAGTGCAGGCTGTGCTTCAAAGCTCACATCCCATCTGCACAGAGCTGGGTGTTGTGCTGAACAGACTGTGTGTCTGATTCTTGGAATTAACTGTGACAACAAGATCATTTTGGCAGATGGTTGCTGTGGCATGTGTACAGGTATATTTGAAGGATGATGGTGTTATTCTATTTCCTGATGATCATTGCTTTGATCATATGACCTTTGCTTGTGGAAAAGACTTTCCTTCTGCCTGTTTTGGCTTTTTTTTTTTTTAATATGCAAATATATGAATTGTAAAATCATTCCTTGGTTAGTTTTTCTTTTTCATTTCCTTTAATCTAAAATAACTTCTGCATACCAAGCATGTCCTTTGGCAAGTAAACGAATGTACAAAGAGGAAATGTAAAAGGTTTGCCATATTTCCTTTTTCATCAGCTCCTAAAATTTCCTCCTACAGACTATTTTATTTCATTTTGTTTCTTATAAGGCTCAATTCTCTTGAGATATTGCTTAAGCAGCAACCCATGTCTGTCCTCACTTGTGTGTGCCCTGGGCAAACAGACACAATTGCTGAGTAACAGGCAGCAGAACTCTGAGTGTCAGTGTTTGGTTTTCAGGCTTTCAGCAAGATTGCAAAGGGAACACAAAGCTCCATTGGGGAACTGAGCATCAGTATTTCATTTAGTGCTACAGTTAGATTATGAAGCACTGTGTATGAAACAGGTTTGTTTTTTTTTTTTCAGGAAACTCACTGATGTGGAAAGAGAATTCTGAATTTTCTCTATTACCAAATCAAATGTATAGAAACTGTTTTAATATTACAGACAAATTCTCAAATTTGAATTTCAAATCAACCTTTTTTTGTTTTTCCTTGATTTTATAAAAAGTACTTTGGTAAAGGAGGTGAGAGAAATAAGAAAGTTCCCTTTTCCAGGAAGCTCCTCTCTTATGAGGTTGGTTGGTCAGTCATGAAGTTTTCTCACATTTAAGAGAGGAAGGTAAGCTTTTCACTGTGTTTTGGGAGGTTTTTGTACTAATGTTAATCAGCTGAATTTCAGTTTAACACAATAGGCATTTCAGATACAAACAGTGTATCTGAAATGAAGTTTTAATCTCAATGAGGCTGACCACTAAATGAGTGCATGATGCAGGTGCATTATTATCCTTTGTTCAGTGAGTATTTACTCAATAGTGACATTACCCTGTCAGTTATGAACAGGTCTATGCCATGAGAATTCTTTCTACACAAAATTGATTATATGTCAAATAAATGTAGATAGAAGATAATAAGTGGCATTACACTGAATAGTGTAACAGTGACTATTGCCATGAGTGCCTTGAGGGATATTTCATTCATCCTTTTTCAGCCATCATTTGCCTAATTTAATTTTTTAAACCTCTGGGATTTCTTATGCTCATTCCACTGGGTATGAAACTTCATAAACTATTTTTGGGATATAATTATATTTTTACCTAGTCTCTCTCTCTCTGTCTCTTCCCTCATAGCTAGCCTGGAATTTCTGTTATTAGGAATTCACATGCAGCTATTAGGATATAGTTGTTATAGGAATTATTTTACATCACTTCCAATACCATACAATAACTTCCAACACATAGGAAATGTATCTTTTTTTTTCAAAGATAGAAAACATATCATGTGTCTCTTCTTTTGTGCTTAGTTTTCTGGGCTTTAAATCCATACACAGGTCTTTTTATTTCTCTCATGAAAGCAGTAATGATACTTCAAAGAGGATTATAGGAAAAAAGATATCTTATTTCCATAGGGAGCATGTAACTTCTGGGTCTGTTTCTGTGAGTAAACTGTACTCCCTGACACAAAAGTAGAAACTATCCCTCTGTGATCACTCACATATTGCACAGTAACCCAGATACCCCTGTTATCATTTCCTCACATTCTTCTTCATTCAATTTTTAATGTACAAAAGTCTTTTAAATTAGTGACTATTAAAATTTGCAGGGTTTTCCTAAAATCAGAACATGATAGTGCAATAGACAACTTTGTGAGAACAGTAATTGCTGTGGTGGATGCAATATGAAGAAAGTTACAAAGCTGCTTTATATTCAGAGTAGAAATAGTTGGTATTAATCCCAAGAGAATGCAAAGTAGGTTTTTTTCTAAAAGTGTTGCTTCTTGCTCTGAGCTTTATACACCAAGATGTGAGAACCAATGAGTTTGTGTATTGGGTTTGTATGGCCAGGTTTTGGTAGCAGGGGATTAAAAGTGGTTTCCATAAGGGTCAATTTAGATTGGAGATAAGCAAGAATCTTTTACAATGAGGGTGTTACAACACTGGGAAAGGTTGCTCTTAGAGGTATGGGAAGCCCCACACCAGGAAACATTCAGGGTGAGGCTCAAGAGGGCTCTGAGCATCCTCATGTAGTTGAAGATACCCCTGCTCATTGCACAAGGCTTGGACTAGATGGTCTTCAAAGGCCTCTTCCAACCCCAGCCATTTTTATGATTTTATGAAAGAATGGGAGGAAGATGTTTTAAGAGCTGAATTTATGTCTTATTATCCTAATCTGGTTTGACTGGTAATAAATTAAAATAATTTTCCCTACTCAAATCTGTTTTACCCATGATGGTAACTGTTGAGTGATCTCTCTCTGTCTTTACCTTCATCCACGAGCCTTTTGTTTAATTTTCTCCCCTCAGCCAGCTGAGGGGGGCACCTGGCATCCAGCAGGGGTCAACACACCACAGTGTGCATAAACAAGACATATTTTTTTCAGAATTAAATTAAGTATGGGGTTTGTTTGTTTGTTTGTTATTAATGTGTGTTGGTTTTGTTCTGATTGAATCTGGAGAGAATCTGGGAGGACCATTTTCAGAGGGCAGCAGTCCTGTTTAAGCTGAACTTATCCTGCTTCTCCTGCCTGTCAGCAGGGTTCACACAAAAGCAGGCATTGTCAGTATCTTTGGGTGTGTCACATGAATGCCATTCAGAAGCCTCTTGTATTTACAGTTGCTGCAAAAGCTACTGTGGAAGTAAAACAGTTATGGCAGGCCAGGTTTCCACAGTAAGTGTCTTTTCCATTAAATTTTAATTAATACCTCATAACAAAGACAAAACTTTCTAGTTACAAACAAAGACAGTAATAAAATTCTTCAACTTTCAATTTTTACAGCTGTTATCTCAGCAAATTGTAATGAAGAGCTAATAATTTCAGCTCTTACTTAGGATGCTCCAATAGTTGGCTAAATCTGACACTTTTTCATTAAAACACAACTTTGTCTCTTGAGAAGCAGTTAGCATTTATTATGAACAATAAACTGACAGTCAGTTCTTTCTTGTCACAATCTGATATGTTGTTTTGGACAGTGTCATTTCCAAGATTGCCTGTGGTCCTATCTGGTGCTGTTCAGCACCTTTTTTAGCTTTGGGTGGTATAACTAATGTGGCTGGACAGCAGGTTTGAGCAGTCTTCAGCTTTCTGAGATACATGAGCTCTGCTTCCCAGTGTATTCCTGAATTTTATGAATATGTGAGACCTTAGGTTATTTTATGAACTGTTTTCTGGAGAAGACTCTCTCAGCCACGTGTTTGTGTCACATTTAGTGCATCGTTGAGACCAATGACAAAAACATATCCAAAACTTCTGGATATGAGAGTGACTTTGATGTGATCAGCAGTGAAGTCAAGTACTTGCAGTGTCCTGTGTCAGCAATTCATGAAGTGTTTGATAAGTAATCTTGACCGAAGAGCCATAAAAGCAGTTCCAGGGTATAAACCTGGGACTGGATGGCATACTTTGGAGTGACAGTAGGTGAAGAGGCATATTTGATCTCTACAGAAACCTAAGGAGGAGCATATGAATTTCCTGCAGTATTTAGGATCTGACGGATATATTGACTTACTGACAAGAGTGTATTCTGTCTTCTGAGAGCATATCTAAGCCATGAGTTCTTATTAAAGAGAAAGAGTCTGATTCTAGATGGGAAGGATTTTGTTTGTTTGTTTGTTGGTTTGTTTAATTTCATATATATTTGCGCTATTACCTCCATTACTGTATGCTCACCTCTGCTCCTTTATTAGTACCAAGTATACTTGGTAATAAGTTTGAAAGTTTGCATTTTGCTTTTCTTACCCTCTTGCCTTTGGGTCTTGTAGCTGGTTTTCTTATCTGGATCTAGATGAAAACACATGACCTGACCAGTATAATCTCTGAATTAAAATAATTTAATTTTTATTATGATAGTGGAATTATTTATCTTTTACTGGAATGAAGGGAAGATAGAAGGAACAAGTGTCTTTCTTTTCAGTTGGTGGATTTGAGAAACTCATTGATTCAAATTAATTGTTTTTTAATGTCAAATTGAAAAACGTGAACAGAAGTTAACTTTCACCCTCAAGTAACTTGTCTCCTAAAAAAATATGTTAAGATACAAGTTTATCTCATGTCAGACTTTGCTGGTGATATTTTTTCAGTGATATTTACCATTTTAACCTGATACTGTATTTATTGTGGGAGTACATGCTTCTTGCTAATAAATCCAAGAAAATACCATATAATTGTTTTCAGAATGTAAATCTTATTCAGAGACCCCTTGATACAGGAATTCTGTTCAATTTTGCTTTTGAATTCTGGCTGCAGCAAAACATGGTTAGACTGCCGCAGAGAGACCAATCAATATGATACTTAAAGTTGCTATTTTGAAGGCTATTGTTAAAAATTAATTCTTTTTTCAGGTTCTGAACTTTTGCCAGTTATTTGCTTATTTCAAGACAGTCAACATACATTATTAAAGCACCTAAAATAAATCATGCAGAACGTGATTCTGGTGTGGTTCAGCTTATTCAGGAAAACACAAAGCTATGGAACTTCTTAGAGCTGAAAACTAACGAGGATGGACCTTTCTGTCAAACTCCTCCCCAGTGCCTCCCTCCAGTGCAGCAGCAGTCGGAATGGTTGAACACCTCAGGGTGCAGGGGAGCAGCAGCAGCTCAGCAGCCAGGAGTAGTGCTCCCCATTTTAATTCAGCTCTTGAGTTTGGGGTATTGACACAGCACAGGAATAAAGGTGGAAGCCCTGGTGGTGTGGTCAGTGTTGGTGTGAGCTGGCAGCTGAGGATTTGGGATTCGAGGGTCAGAAGGGAGAGCCCACAGAGGGAGGTGGTGGCATCACCTTCCCCACAGGACCTTGCAGTTGGTGGCAGCTCCTCTGTGCAGCCACCCTGGTCCTGAGCTGGCAGCTCCTTCCATCACTGTGCCAGCCCTCTTGGCAGCAGCTCTTCAGGGCTGCCTGAGCCTCTGGGGCTCTGCCTGTTGTTGCATTTAGAGGGGAGCCCATTCACACAGGGAGAGGCCATAAGTGGTAGTTTTGGCCTGTTGGCTTCTCTCTGGGTGTTTTAACATGTGGTGCCCCTCACACTGAGCAGGCTTGCAGTTAAAACATCAGCAGTGAGATAAAACTAACTTTCCTCCTGGCAGTTTAAACCCAGCTTGTGTTAATGAGTAAACTGACCAAGGCTTGGTGAATTCCGTTTTGTTGTGACAGGAGCAGCCAACACCAATTGCTAAAGTGACTTTGATAACACTTGACTGCTGCACAGCAGCTTTCTCTCTGTGGTAACTTTACTGGTATCTCTTGCTTAAAACCTAGGAAGTCAGAAGATCCTGAGGCCACACTAGCATGACCTGGATTCCCACTGAAAATCAAAATGAAGTGTGCTTTTGCTCTTTATGCTGCCCAAGTGCCTGCCCTTCCTGGCCCTTCTTCAGGACACCTCCAGTAGGGAGGATTTGACACAAGTAGTGCAGAAGCACTGGAGCTTTTGCCACATTGCCTCTTGCATAATGCCCACCAGGTCCCAATTAACCTGTCCTTGATTAAGAACAGCTAATTGCAGTGGATCTTGCATGCTCGTAGAGAGGAAAACCTGGAATAGTATAAATTCCTAACTGAAATCTCATTACCTATAGAACAATAAAAACTCCTTCTAAAAGGAGTCCTAAAACCATAATAACTATTGTTCTGTTTTAATAACATGCAACATATCAGGCCTCTAGTTTCTGCTTTATGTTTTGGGTTGTTCTCTTTTAAAAAGATTTTATGTTTTTCTAATTAATTGAGAATTATGTTATGAAACTGGTGTACTGATTATTTTTCTACAGACATCAACGTTGTCCCAACAAAAACTTTAAATGTCAGGGTATTTTTTAAAAAAAGAAAATAAGATTGCAAAAATTATTTGTAACGGAAGAAATTAGGATAATGCTTCAAACAGAAATAATCTCTTTTAAGTATAAAATGCCTTCAATTTTTGTTTTAAAAGGATCTGAAAGAGGATTGTATATATTCATTTATTTAGGGAAGGATGAATATATATATGAGTATCATAGGTGCTAAAACATGACATACCTTATTGTTACATGCTGGTGTACTGTGAAACAAATATACAGTTCTCTATCTATAAATCATTTTTCTTCTAGAAAAGGTCATTTGTAATTAACAGATATCAGATATTTTTCACTATTGGTTTGTAAAAGAAGAAAAAAACCCCTGTCCTTTTGTCTTTCATAAGATTTTTTTTTCTCCAGACCTAGAGACAGGTGTGTATTTCAGCCTTTCCAGCTGTGTGTTGTAAAAGGAAATCAGTATTAATTTGAATTACTGGAATGTCAGCAGAACTAAGAGAGGTAAATGCTCTCCAAACTATGCAACAGGACTTTAGGACCTTGCATGAGTAACTAAGTGGAAGTAAATGCTCCTGTAGAGGAAGATGCTCTTTGTGCTGTTACTGTTTGATCTCTGGAAAGCAGAGAGAGGGAAAATTAGACATACTGAAAGTTGCAGCATAATTATTTTGCTGCAGAGAGGTTGCCAAAAGATTGACAGGGTGTGTGTGCTGACAGCATGTGCAGGTGGAGCAGGATCAGACATTCATTGAAGTACGGGGGTTGGGACGTGCATTTTTGGTGGGAGCAGCTTCCCTTCTAAAACCTGGAAAACTCTGCTACTCTGTAATGGGCCTGAACGGTTTTGCTTTCAGAAAATTGTGTGTATGATTCTATGCACATTTATGCTGTTTCCCTCCCACTCACTCAAATCTCAAATACAAATTTCAAAGGCAGATAGCTGAGCCCATTCTTAGACATCTCAGTAGAGGTGGCTGATTTTCTGACACATAGAACATTTGCAACTCCTACTTGAAAAATGTGCTTTGTTTGCCTTGTTGGATTGGTTTGCCTGAAAGAGAGTACAGGCTATGTTAGTAAAATACATATTTATATTTTACACCATACAGTAAAAGTTCTTCATTTCTGTGGCTACAAGGAATTCTTCTTCATTAGTGTAACCTCAGACTAGCATGATCTTTTCTATTTAGGGTTTCCATCCTAGGCATAATGACAAGAAAAGTAGACAGTGAAAATAATAATTTCCATTGAAGCCACTATTATCAGAATAGGATATACTTCTGTAGACAAGGATCAAATCCTAAATGAAGCTATAAATGCAGAAAGATTTGTTTCTTTGAATGTTTTGTTTCTTTATTTTATATATTTATTCATATTTTCATTGCATGTAAATGAGAGCAGGAGTTTTCTCAGTCTTCAAAAAACTTATCCAAGAAGTCCACAAATTCCTTCTGAACACATGGAATTAGCTAACAATTGAATACGAATTAATTTCTAGCGGTCTCAAAAAATTGATTATTTCCTATGATCAAGGGAGAAATACAAGACCTTGCGCTATGGGCAAAAAGTCAGGTCTGTGAAATATCTGCACACTGCAGACAAGTATATGTTCAAATGATTGTGTTAGTGCTCTTAAACAGTTACTATTCCAAAGATGAGGCAGCCCAATGTGAATGAAATCAAGAAGCTCACACTGCATCTGCAGTTACTGTCAGCAAGAGATTGCTGCATCCTTAGATGCACCATGAAGTCTCTTGCAATCTGAATATAACCTAAATTGAAGGCTCTTTTGCCTGTTTATAAAAATAATATTTTCTGAAAATGCTAAAGAAAGCTTTTTTTAATCTTCTGTTAGATGAAAGTAGCATTTGAATATGAAGTTTGGTCACATCTTTATTCTAGGACCTGTAGAATTTTAAACCCTAACAATGATAGATGCAACGTACACAGATTGCTTTCTGTAGGGCAAAGTTATACTTTTGGCTTCCATTCATCAGCACTTGATTCTCTCTTAGAGGACTAGCTCTTACCCTTTTTTATCTTGAAAAATGTGTTGGGAAACCAGAAATGCCTTAATTATATTCATAAGCTTATCTTCACAATGGAAAAGACCTTTTTATCGTTCTTTTTAATCAAGTCATTAGCATGAAACTCAGAGATGTAATCATACCAGACTGGAATTGGGGTCATGCCATAGGCTAGCTGAATAGGAGGCTTCTTGGCATGGTGATGTATAGCCACTTCACAACAATGCTTTTAACTCAGTAAGTCTGCACTTTAATTATATTTTAAATCTCATTTGAGAAGTTTTTATCATTATGTAAATTATTCAGTGAATGGTCTTATTCTAAAGACTCAATAAAAGTTTTGCTTATGGACTGGGAGAGAAAATTACTTAAAAGCTTGTTGGAGAATGGAGAGCATCAAAGAAGAAAAAAAAAAAAATCCAATAACCAATTCTTAAAAGAACTATGACATTTAAAAGACAGGATTTCCAAGGGATCTTGCAAACCAGCAGAAATGCTTCACTGGTTTGTTCCATCATCAATCTGAATCATAGAATCTTCAGATACAAATGTTCTTTCAAAAAAGTATACATTTCTTTCCATTCAAATGGTAACAACCAGCTCACAAGGAGAGACTGCCATAAAGCCCAGTGCAAACTGGCCTTCTGTTGCCAAAACAGATCAAGTGCACCTTACACTGAATCCATCACTCAGGTGCTTAAAATGCACTGGACTTGCTCTGCCCTTAAATCAACATCTCCAGAACTGTAACACTCACAAAACTATTCCTCTGTCTAGCAGACAGGAGAATAAGCTGTGATCTTGAGAGTGGTGCCATGTGCATGGATTTCTGTGCCTCCAAGGGCTGCTGCAGTACGCCAGGGCACTGAAAAATTGTCTTAAACTCTCTGAACCCTCACACAGAGTTTATGCTTTAGGTGGAATTGGAAACTTAGAGGAGTTTAGATGTAATTAAATGAAATCAAGTGGGATGATTAATTTGAAATCTAATTGCTAAACTGCTAAGATGTGCTTTACAGAGCTGTAAATAGAGAAGAAATAGGGTCCTTTAATTTCTTTAAATTATTGCATGATTAATTTTTTCTACCTTGTATAAAAGATAAAGGTTTTGTCATCTGCACTGCATTGATTTCCATGTTTTCTGTGACCCATCTATAGTCCAAGAAATAGAACAAATTCCTTCTTTCTAGGGCTTCATTTTACTTCCAGACTACCAATCCCTCTCTGGTGTATTGCCAAAATAATGGCAGATTTTGACATGTGTCACGTCCTTTGTATGTCTTGTCTATATATTGCATGTGGGATATGAAGCATTGACACTGATTAATTGTTCCTGCTAAGGTATCTCAAACCACACTGAATTCCTGCAGGACCAGCTGTGCTGTGTGGAGCTTTGAGTGCACTGGATTTCACAGCGACAGCTCAGCTGTGCTTAGCAGGGCTCTGTGTAAAATTAAACCCATGGAGCCACAGGTGAATTTCTTCTGCCTACCAAAAGAATTAGGGCAGTGAGGATCTGTGCTTCCAT
This sequence comes from Dicaeum eximium, assembly GCA_013396995.1. Classification (NCBI taxonomy): domain Eukaryota; kingdom Metazoa; phylum Chordata; class Aves; order Passeriformes; family Dicaeidae; genus Dicaeum; species Dicaeum eximium. The sequence continues at coordinate 984,936 of VWZP01006414.1, forward strand.
GGAGAATGGGAGCAGGAATTCCAAGGGAGAACAACTGATCTGGGCAAGTGAGAAGTACACCCATCCCCTAGCTTTTTGTCCACATTGGCTCTGCTCACTTACCACGTCAGTGGACTTCTCTGTACTTCTCTGAAATCATGTGTGGTGTTTTCAAGAGCTCAGGACAAAAGTGAAACAGCCAGAGCAACTTTCCTCACCCTGCTTTGCCCAACAAGATTGTTTTCCTCAAGGCAAAATGCATTTCACCTCTCTATCAGCCTGTTTCTGTGTCTTAGTTGCACTAAGTGCCTTTTGTCATCTAACTGTGTAGTGCATCTTAATAAAGGAGGACTCCACTCAACACCTAATGGAGTTGCAGTTTTTCCAGGCACTTCAGCTCACTCTAAGAAGTAACTTGTGATCAAAAAGATGCTTTTTATTTTGCTCTCTGCTGTTTTTAAGAGTAGATAGCCAATCTTTTTTCAACACAGTCTCAGTAATAACAACTACAGCAAAAATGCAGCATACACTCCAACTGTAACTCAGTAGAATTATACTAGGATTGATTTTTTTATCCTCTGTAGTTTTTTCATGTGTTTGAACACATTGAAAAATACAAAAGTGAAATAAATAATATATGTTTAGTCTATATGCTATGCTTCTTGGTATGACATGTAATGGCAGCATACTTTTGCTAATATTTTAGCAATTTTTAAATTGCTAAAATTAGAGATTAAATAGCTCTTCCTGCTTTACTGTTGTCTAGAAAAAGAATAATGCATATTGTGTTTTTAAAACGTGGATTTATTTATTTCAGAAAACATATAAAAGGTGTGTAGATCTTTTTCTTATATGCTCTCTGCTTCTCTTAGGATGTGTAAGTTTCACAAAGAAAGGTTCTGGAATGCGCCAACCTAAATGGAGCAAATATGGTTGTTGTTGTCTTGCTTCTTTGTTTGTATAGGCTTCCTGTATAGCTGTACTAAATTACTTTTGGGAGCATTAGAAGAAGTGCAGTAAACACAAGTAATTTGGAATAAGGAAAACTCAGTCTTGAATATTAAGCTTTTGATAAGAATACTTCACTTTTCATGTTCATTGCCCACTTAACTGTCCAGATGTGTTGTGATACTATGTAGTATTCTAAAATAAAAAAGGATGTGGTTTGCCTTTATTTCAGAATTATGTATGTATCTGGAGAAAGAAATAAAATGTGTAGACTATAAGACACATTTTCTAAACACAAGGAAAATGTGGAAAGGTTTTTTTCTTCAATTTTGTCTTATATACTGCTGTGACTGTATGTGTGGTAAAACACCAAGAGGGCATGGATTTGACAGCTTCCTACTGTGAATAGTTATTCAACATGTTTCATGGCACATGTTCTTGCCAAGGAAAAGAAACAAGCTTGTAAGTTTGGTGTTTCCATCACTACCCTGAAACCTAAGAACTTTGTGCAACATGTAGTGCATGTAATTCTTTCGTCCAATAGTAGATTTATTGTTTATTAAATGTAGGAGGGCCTTAGAACTATACAGACATTAACAGTTAACTTTTTTACTGTGAACTTTATCCTTTCTTACACATTGTTTCAGCTGTTTGCATCAGTATTGTTCTACTTAACCTAGTTTAAATAATATCTCCAAATACATACATGGAAGGAAATAAATTTGGTAATAGAGTATTCTTCATTCAAGTAAACAAAAATGAAGTATCACAGCTGGAAGTTGAAGCTAGCAACATTCAGACTTGAAACAAAATGCAAATTTTCAAGTAAGGACATTCATACCTGGAATATTGTACATTTTTATGTACCTTAATAATGCCATTTTTAAAAATATAAATTGTCTGAACAACAATAAATAAACACAATATTTACAATACAGTTGCATTCTGCAGAGTTACCTCTGATGTACATCAAACTCATTCCTAAGTACTTTACTGCCTGAATGACAATAGGTAAGTAAAATAGTTGGAGAAGGATTCTTACTCTGTACCAAAGATGTTGCTAGCCCACCTTAAAACTTCCCCAAATATTATGCTAGTCATTGCTGTGAAAGGTATCCAGTTAAGGACATTTGGAACAGGCGTAGGCGAACAAGGACAATCTACTCACGATTCAGTGCAGCTAACATTGCACTTAAAATATCAAATAAAACCAATTCAATTAAGAACACACCAAGTAGACGGATTGTGTACTCTTCTCTTTCAAAGTCATTCTTCTGAAGAAGATTGCAACAAATTTCCATTGGGGACTATCTGTGATGCTCAGTTAGTGCTGGGTCTTGTTCTCAAATGCCATAAATCATTTCTTCTTCCCCACTTTATCTCTAGCACTCCCATTTCGGGCAGCAAGAAAACACCACCAGAAATCTTAGTGCTCCAGCATCCCAGGAGAAAATGTGGAGCTTTATTCACTATTCATTATTTCTTTGTGTCTTTGTGTGCTTCTTTGTTTGAAAGTAAAAGTACTTTTGTGCAAATGTGGCTGCATATAAAGTACATGTACGCTCATTCATGTACGTGTTGAAATTATTATTATTATTATTTTTATTCCATTTAATGACCTTGATTCAACCACTGTTCTCTGCAAATGAATCTGACCTTGTGGAGCTGCAGCATGCAAACGTCTTGGGGAAGGGCAGCCAACATACAAAGGCTGCATTGAGTGTGTGGGCAGGCAGGAATGCTGGTACCAGGCAGCTCTCTAAAGAATGTTCTTTTGGCAGAAACAGCCGTGCTAAAAATGAGGGGGAAAAAATGAATTCAAAATTTAGAGCTGGCCTGCAGTTACGAGGCGATAAGAAAAGTTGGCTGTTCAACATGAGCTGCCAGTTGCATATTCTGGGCCCTTGCTATTCTCAGGCCCTCCTACAGCCGTGGCCCGAGCAGGGTTTTGATGCAGCACAAAGTGGTTGTTTATTGCTATTGACTGCTGAGGCCCCTGCTCCAAAATGCGTTCTGTCAACAGAATGTGAGTGAACTTGGCATTTTAAAGCCTGGATGCTGCAGACGCTTAGATTCCTTGGAATTGCCATGCAGCAGGACCAGTGTTGCCGTCCCCAGCTCAAACTGAAAATGTTGCACAGGAAGACTTACCATGTGAAGGTCAGATTTACCTGAGATCCCGAGGATTTTGTGTTTCTTTGCTTTTCCTGCATCAGCTCAGTAAATATATCTTGTCCTTGCTTTGTTGCCTTTCAAAGACTACACCTTTAGCTTTCTAAATTTTTGTTCAGTGTGCTCCATATGGAAAAAAAAAGGTCATATTCAGTGCAAATGGCCTTCATGTGAAAGGGAAACGTGGCTTTGTATATAGGACATGATATTGCTGTAAAAGGAGTAATCAAAACCTGTGCTCTGTCTTGCACTGAGGATTTTTCCACTCTTTTGAAAAATTATCATTTCTGTGATTTTTTTTAAGAAATCAGATATATTGTTTTCTATTGCTTCCATAGGAACTACAGGCAGAAATTGATGCTCACACTGACATCTTTCACAACCTGGATGAAAATGGGCAGAAAATCCTGAGGTCCCTGGAAGGCTCTGAGGATGCAACCCTGCTGCAGAGACGTCTGGATAACATGAACCTCAGATGGAGTGAACTTAGGAAGAAATCTCTGAACATTAGGTAGGACCTGAACCTGAGCAAAAGCCTACCATTGGTGTATTAGATGGAATGCTACAATCTGCAAGTAAAAAGGCTTAATTTTGTTTCTGTTAGCACTGTTTTTGTCTGTTTTGAAATTATTGTTGCTACTTTGGATGTTGGCTTAACTTTCTAAGAATTATTAGGTTTTCGGGTGTGAAAATGATAGTAGAGGATTAGGATTTGAGGCATATGATGAAGTTTTGTAATTACAGAAAGAAACAGTAACTGTACCCCCTCTAAATGTGGGCTTTTTCTAGAACTGAGTATGACTTATCAGTTAGTCATGAAAGAAAGTGATTAAATAACCAATATTTATGATAAGCTTTATTTTAAAGACTGCTATTTCCAGTGCAAAACTAAAAATATTGTCACAAATGAGAAGACAAATTATTTAACTGCTGTCGGGAGTGTGGACAGAACTGCTAAATAAAATCTAGGGGTTAAAGAAATCCATAGGTGGTATCATGTGAGGAAACACTTTTGTTTGCAAGGAGAGATATAATAAATGGTAACATTACAAATTATCAAGTGGTCATGCAGGCTTCAATGGACTGAAGGTTTCATTTCCAAAGAAATTGTTCAGGAAGATTTTCTCCAGAAATACAGCTTTTGCAATAGGCAGCCCAGCTCAGTTGCACTCAGTCTTGGGCATTTTTTCATTTTCTCACTTACTGCATGTTGGTGGTAGTTCAGAGGGCAGCAAAAGACAGAAGTGTTTTCCAAAGTAATGTATGAAATATTAGCTTTTTTCAGCTCGGGTCCTGAGGGAGGTCAGGCTGTGTAATGACAAAAATCATCTTCATATCATCAATCATTAAAAATAAATGAAGGCTGAGATGTTGATAAGATACTAGTAACTAAAGGAGACATATTCCTCCTTTTTTTTTTTTCCTTCTGAGGAGCAAAAGAGGAATAAAACCCTTCAAAGTGTCTGAGATTTTTTTGTTTGTATATATTTTACCCACAAACACAGTCAAATACAGTGATTTTTGAGATAAAAATAAATAGTCAGTTGTGCAAATATCAGTAATTAAATATGTGGTACTTTCTGTCTTTCATTTTTTGCAGTTTAATGTAAACCAGTAAACCGCAGTTATATCACAGTGACTTCCTTCATTGTACATTCAAAGCAGCAAACCTTCCCTCTAAAACCTGGAACCTAAGCTTCCAATAAAAGGCTTAAGGTCTTCAATAACTTATTGATTAGGATAAGAAACAATCCTTAAATTATCAGACATTCTGTTTAAGTGTTGCTGGCCACCAGACAAAATGAAAAGGCTCTTCCCAGTCTGCCTGTTTGGAGCTCTTTCAGTCCACAGCACAGAATGGAATAGATTTCCTCATAATGAGCAATGCTCACACAAAAGATGGATTAGAGAAGACATATGAAATGTTCTCCAGACATCAGTCCCAGGAGTTTCTTTATTTAGTGTAACTTTTAGTCTGCTCAAACAGAAGACCCATGCCATGGATAAACTTGGGTGAGCATTCTTTTCTAAATGCATTAGATAAAATATATGGTAGATATTAAAGAGAAGCCAAGCTCTTTTCCATTCCTCCCTTTCTTTCATCTGATATATCAGCACAGTTTACCATAATAAACACTTTCTTTCTTATGAATATTTTTAAAGTGTTTTACTATTATCTCATTTGTCTGCACATCTTGGACACAGTCATAAATACATGAGTGCATGCATATAATGTAATGTATGTGCATGCATAAACCTATATTCCTGAAGACAAAGGAAGAGCAGAACAAGACAGGTTCTGTAAGAAAAAAAATCACCTAACTGGGAAGGTCAGAGCACAGCAGCAGTAACAAAACCCCTTCAGGTCACTCTTTCTGCATTTTTTCCCTGTAAAGCCAGAGGAAGCAGGGAAGAAGTATTTGCTTCCATTTGCTGCCCTTCTCCAGAAGAGGTGGAAGCTTGCCTATGCCAAGATAAACATGAGACAAGGGAATTAGCCTGAATCAGAACCTTGGCTCCTTGACTGTCTCCTGTCCTAAAATCCCGTGGTCCCTGCTCTGGTTGTTGCCTCCTGCAGCTCTCTATAAATATCCTGTTTCTCTCCCTCTTGCTACTTTCAGAGGTATCATAGGATGAAAGAATGGTTTGGGTTGGTAGGGGCTGCAAAGACAATCCAATGCCAACCCCCCTGCCATGGGCAAGGAACATTCAGGTTGCTCAAAGCTACATTCAGCCTGGCCTCGAACACTTCCAGGGGTGGGGCATCCCAACTTCTCTGGACAATCTGTTCTAGTGCCTCACCACTCTAAAATTAAATCATTTATAATATAATTTTTTAGCTTGCAGGGCATTCTCCAGACTTCACTGCCTGCAGGCCTGGCCTCCCCCTGCTGTGAAGCTTTTTTGCCCCAGCTCCCAGATGCCCTGTGAGAGACCAGATCAAAAGGCCTGGTCTGTGGGTGTCATTCACATGTAGCATTTAAGTTTGAAAAAAGAGAAGATCTTCCATCAGCTCACATACTCTGAGGGCAGCTGAATTGTCTGTCAGGGTGTGGCTCATCTGTCCCTTTACTTTATCTTTCCTTGCCACTTTAATTACTTGATGTAAGAGGTTGGAAAGGAGACAGAGAGAATTTCAGAAAAATGCAACTGTCCCTACCTTCATCAATTCCTCATTTCCATATCCAAACTAAGTAATAAGGTTTGCAAAAATGCTGAGTCCATATTTTTCACATTTCTATAGAGAACCTTATATATAAGGTATAGGAGTAGAATTCTTAGTGTCAGAAGAGAATGATTTTATGTGCACTCACTGTAGTAGAAGATAAATGTTCATGTTATATGAACAAAGCTGGAGCTTAAACAGATATGTATGAAATAAAAGAAAATTTGTGTTTATTTCCCAGCACATTTTTTCACTTTACTATTATGTAATACTCCTTTGGTTTGAGTTGCTAAGACAATTTCTTATGTTACTTGGAGGTGAAGTAGGATATTTTTCCAAACCATAAATTAAAAAATAGCATAGTCATAAGTCCAGAAAGACAACATTTAAGTGGGGTTTATCCATGGGACAGAGAAAATGGAAGATTTTATCAGTCCAGCCACAGTTGCTGAAATTTAGAAACTCAATACTTGATCCAAAAGAACACATTTATGCATATACAGAGGAAATATTTAGAAAATGTTGGAGGATGATAGAGATCTTTTTGCATTAAATGATATTTTGTCTTTTAATTTTCCCAATGTTTCAAATAGTTCCATTCACACCTCTGTTTAAATGGCACTGACATTTGGCTAGATAGTGTATGAGGATTCTGTTGGCTTTAACAATTTCCTCATTACACTTTTATAGAATAGCATTGGTTTTTTATTTTAAAAAATCCAGAGAATTAATCTTGTGTAAGTTGAATGGTTTGTGTAGTGGTTTAGAGAAATGCTTGCTCTTCACTGAGTTGGAAAACTACTCTCTACATTTCAGCTAAGTAATGTCCTAGTAATCCTAAGTGATGACTACATTTCTCATGCTAGTCCTGCATAATATTTGTGCACTTCTAGTGAGACTGACAATTCAGCATAGCCATTACTCACTGCTAAAGAGAGAAACTAAAAAGCAAAAGAACCCCAACCAATCAAAAACAAAAATCAGGAGATGTGAAAAAAAGCCAGGACTGTAGAACCCAATTTAAATGTGTTGCCAGAATCTAATTCAAAGCTACTGAAGCTATTCAAAAATCATTAACTTAATGAAACACTAGGATCTTTCTCAGTAAATAAGCTTGTACACTTTGGTTTTTACTTCCACTGTGCCTGAGTCTATCTTATATTTAACACATGCTTTCAGATCCCATTTGGAAGCCAGTACTGACCAGTGGAAGCGATTACATCTCTCTCTTCAGGAACTTTTGGCATGGCTGCAGCTGAAGGAGGATGAATTAAAACAGCAAGCACCCATTGGTGGAGATCTTCCCACTGTGCAGAAACAGAATGATATTCATGGGGTATGTTGTTTTGTTGTTTTGTTGGTTTTTTTTTTAATTATCTTTTGGTCATTGTTTTTTCCTTTGCAGTCTACTGCTGCATTTTACAGTCCTTGTTGGAAAGAATTCCAGCTATAGCTTTTAAACACAGCAGAGAAAATCAGCTCTTTAGAGAAGGAAGTGTTAACAACTATGACCTTCAGAGACCTATCACAAACAGGCAGATTTCATAGCCAGAACAATTACTAACCTAGTAATTTTTGAGGATTAAATAAGTAGTTCTGAATTTTTTCCTACATCAGGCATTCCAACTTCGTGTGTATTTTTTGAAACTCTAGTTTGGATTTTGGGAACATTTGTGACAAGAGTAGCTGGTATCAGCTCTATTGCACAGCTCTGCACCATGAAACTGTTGTGATAACTGTCTGTGGTTCAGACTGGTTTAATCAGGGAATTTTTATGGAAAGACCATAGCAGAGCATTGTATGGGGAACCATTCTAGACTATGATTGGTGTTAAAAGAGAACCTAAATAGAGCACTTCTACAGGAAGCTGTTTGTTTGGGTTTTTTTAAACCCACCAAATTAACAACCCTCAGAATAATACTTCAGAATAATTCTTCATACAAAGATTCACACTGATTTCTGTTGTGGTGAGGGTATGCTGAAAGTATGCCTCCTGTGTGGAATCAATTCACACCAGTCTGATACTAACCCAAAGTCAGCTTTCACCTAAACAGTCTTGAATTTCATATGCCATTGAGGTCTATTCAGGTCTGAATGAGAAATCACAGTTCTAGTACCTTTATTGTTCAATATACATTCAAGCTCTCCTCTCCTTCATGTCTGTGTGTCTTTAATTAAAATAATGACATTATAGGAGGTTTTTACTTCCTGTTTGGTGTCTGATTTTGCTTCAGGGTGTTATCTAAAAAGTTATTTCAAGTAACTGTAATTTTTATTGAAAAATCTAAATTATCAGACTGACAGCTTGATTTAATGAGAAGAGAATATTCCAAATCCAGTGATCATCCTCTCAAAGCATTGTGCTCTATATATGTAACTTCCTTTGTGAAACTTGCCACAATAGGTATTGTTTCTGAAGTTCCTAAATCTCTGGTTTTATTTCTTGGAGAAATGTGAGAATGGAAATGTGAAATAGTGCTTTAAAACAAAATAGGATCAGTGTTTTTTTCTGTTCATCAGGTAGCTGTATATAAATATAGCTCTAATATATTGTCCTTTCTCATGGGAAGAGACATATTTGAGAACAGACAGTGAGATCAAATTTGCAAAGTGAACATGACATATCTTGCTGCTTTAAGACCCTGAGTTTGTGAAAAATCAGGAAGTACCATATTCAGCCAGACATGGGTTTTTCCATGGGCACACAGTGCAACAAACTGATGAGAAGCAGTGTCAATATAGTTTGTCAAGAACTTATCTTCACCGAATGATTGAGAAAGCAAAAGAGAAAGATGAACAAAAAACTTCCCTCTCTCTCTCAGTGTCAAATTTTTCTAAGATAATATAATGCTTTTCTGCAAGGGCATCTTCATCACATTTCCTAGGTCTTCCCTCTGCAGAGGTGATGTGTAGGATGTGCCTTTCTCACAAAATTTTATGTGAGACTTAAAGCACTATCACAGAGACAGTAAGGTGAAAACATCCATGAGTTTATGGGGCAGCACTGTTCCTTTTTTCACCTTTTCCCTAAGAAAGTTAAGACATGTTATATATAACCAAGAAAGTTAAAAGAAGCCTGAGGTCTGTTTTAGACATAAAGTAGCAACTTCCATAAAGTAGTTTTAAATGCCATCCAGAATATGAAGATGAAAGAAGCAATATAGATGTTGCTTTAACTCAGTGTGACATTAACTCCAACTCTTGAGCCAAGAGATTGTATTTTCTTGGAGAGAGATTTCTATAGAATTGTTACAACAAAAGTTTTTCCATCTAAATAATATTTAAATGTTTGAAAATGTTTTCTCCTAGACAGAAAAAATATTTTTTATCTAAAGAAATTATTTCTTACAGTATTTTAGGATTGCATATTGCTCTATAAGCAGTTTAAGGGTTTCCAAGAATTCATCTTAAAGGTGGCAAGTCTTCAGTGATGAACAAAGTAATGTCTCTGTCACACACCAAACAAATGAAGTATTTAAAATTTTTAGGGATGAGAATTATTGTATAAAAGTAAGATACCATGAGTAGGGGCAAAATGACTTAATAAAATAGATCTCACTTCTCTTTTTAACTTCTCTGCCACTTGCAGGTACATAATACAGAGCTTTGACCATCCTTTCTAGTATCAAAGCTAAAATGTTTTAGCTCCTTTTAAAATATGTCTTTTTCCTTTTCCCATTCTGTAGCTCTTCAGAAGCATGAGTGTAGGTATGCTGATTCCCTGTGGGAAAAAGAACAAAACAGAATACATGAAATTAATTTGCCCTGTGTGAATCTTCAAATATCTCTGACAGAGAAGGGAAAAACAGTCAGCATGGAAGCTGACTTGAGGTTGCCATTGACAAAACCTTTGTTTGCAACATGTTGGTTGGAGGTTCCCCCCCACCCTGGGCATTATGGACTTTGTTGACTCTAAAAGTTTCTTTTAAAGAAGCAGATATACAAAGACTATATCCCAATGAGCAGCTTAGCTGATCTCTAAACATAAGAAAAATGTTTTCAAACGTTTTCACAAGTGTGCAATTATCTAGCTTAAAACTGGAGCCCAGTACTAGAAAGCTGGTTTTGAGAGGTTTGGGCATTTGCTGAAAAGCAGAGCTTTCAGGGTGTTGGATGAGAAACTAAACAGAAGTTGTGTGTTGATCTTGAGAAAAAGAATCTGCTGACTGTTCATTTTCTTCTCCTGAATGTCGCTTCTGGAAATTAGTCTTCAGTAAACTAGAGACGCATCTATCAGATCTGACCAATCTTTTAAATGACTAAAACTTCCAGTTTTGGTCTTTCTTCATAAGTACAATGCTTGCTTTTCCTTCTGTGAAGGCTTGTTTTTGTCAGGTAATGCCAGAACTGAACCCAGGTAAGTTCTTCACTTGAGAAGTGAATAAACCTCATCAGGGGAACACTATTTAAATGCAGTTTAGCTGATTCAATTGAGAAATAACATGATGAATGCCAACATGATTTTATGCCTGAATCCTTTTTCTAAAGAAGTGTTGCAAGCTGATTTTATTTTTTTCCCTTAAAGGTAAAATTTAAAGAGGAGCAAACATATTTAACCTCTCTATCATTCAGAAGACCATCTGGAATACCACAGAGATTCATAAAAGAGATGGAAATAAGTCAGTTCTTACCACTTGAGTGCTCCTAGTTGCCAAGATTGGCTTTAAAAATTTTAAGAGTAGGATTCAGATGAAAATTTCAAATGCTTGAATCTATGCCAGAGGAGAGCTTGAACTCAACTGAGAACAGGGGTATCCATGCAGTTAAAATCATTGTTGTGTTATAAATGTGAGGTGACTTTTAGACAAGGAAATTTGGAATGTATCCCAAATACACCCACATAACTGCTATTTGTTTGAACTTATATATATAGTAGGTCATTTTTTCAATTTTTGGCATCTGAAGAAATTGTCTCTATTCCAAAGCCTTAGAATGTGTGGGGACGTTCGTCAAAACTTTATTCAATTATCTTACATTTTTCTTTGTTTTACTAAGTATCAAAATATTGCTTTAGTGAAATTGAATTATCAACTGTGTGCTTGTTACTGTTAATCTAATTTAAGTAACTTAGGCATCATGCAGATAGCCTGCTATGTCTTCCATTCTTTTAAGACTGCCTCATTTGCTGTGTACTGATTTTATTAACAGCATAAATAGCATTTATGAACAGAGAAGGTACTTATTAACAATTCCATTGAAACCCTTTCACATGAAATCTGCAGCATGACTGCCTAAGGAGGAGTACAGTTCCTGCTTCAACACATTAACCAATTACGGGGCCACAGCTGATATCTACTTTTGACTATTAGGACAAACCCCATATATTGAAAAACATTCTGTAACATTCTGTTTATGTTGAATTAATATAATTGTACTCTTTCTTTTTAAAATACATTGAAAGCAAAAAATCTTAGTTTTTAAATAATAGAGATTAACATTAATTTTACTAATGCAACTATTTTTCTCATTATATTTTCATTTTTCAATTTAAACAATCATTGTTTCTTCATTTAAAGAGCTTTAAGGACACTCATGAGGTGGCAGAGGTCTGAGATAGGCTGATCAATATATGCATTATTAAAATGGTGGACAGAATGCCATTATTGCTGTAGTGTTGATGACAAATAGACATGCTTAAATAAAGTAGTTTGCTTACTTTTTTGTCAGGTCATGCATTATGTGTATTCGATTTCCTCTACAGTCACCACAAAGTGTGGAAGAAGTTAAGGAATTCAATGAAATTAGCCTGCAATCATTAGTTGTACATTAGACATTCATTTAGGCTAATTCTGCTTTCAGTGATGGCCTAGTTATTATAAAGATGTATTTGTCAGGGCTCTAGACAAATAAATTCCTTTTTTCTTTTTCCCTTCAAAAAAAAGAGAAAATGTTGCTACTTATGATTTTTACTGGTAGTGTATACATATCTTACAACAAAACTTTAATCCAAAAAGCAGCTTTATCTTCATACAGCAAGAACTTTTTTTTGGAATGGGTTAGTATGAAATAAGCATTCATTATTTTTAATGCTGTTCTGTGCTACTGCTTCAGCCTCATGTGTTTTTCATCCTCTCCTTTTCAAATTTCTTTAATTGAAATATATATTAACTTGGTAGAAATCTGCAGATCAAAACTAGGGAAGGAGATGAGAACTGTAAATAAATCTCAACACCATACTGTGTATCATTCTATAACTCAGGATTTACAGACTACAAACGCTTCCACCAACTCCAACATTCAGACTGGAAAAGCTGAGGGATAAAAGTTTGACACATTGGCTCAGTTTTCCTTTATTAATAAAGAAGGCACTTTTTCTGTTTGTGACAAAATACAAAATGTGCAAAGTCAAAAGTTCCTATTAGCATTTCTCTATTGTTTTGAGGAAAATGCAATGATTCCTGCCCACAGGCTTTATGGTATTCATTGCACATATGTTCTCCTTCTGTTGCACAAGAGACACAGGAGGACTGGGGCTTTAAACCTCTTCTGGAAAGATAATGCCACTCAGTGTATTCGATTGCTGCAGTTTTCTGCAAAAACAGTAGAAGCCAAAAGCTGAAAGCAGGTATTTTTTGTCCTTCTCCTGGTGTACACATGCACATAGCCAGGGGTGACCTGGCTACAGCAGCAGCAGTCCTTACAGAAGGACTACCCATTCCCAAATGCATCGTTCAGAGGTGTTTCTGCCTTTTCACTCTTCTCCACATCAGTGTATTTCTGTGTTCCCCTGGAATATCGGTGACTCAAAAGTGACTGAAAAGTGCTTCCTTTGTGACTGGTGTGGGGCACAGACATTTCTGAGAAATTTTACATCTTTGGAAACATTTCTAAAGCATATTATATCTTTAAGCTGTTACATCGTTTAATGTTTAAAAAGCACTGGTTTAAGTGAGTTTGACTGTTGATGTTACTTTTCACACTGTCAGCAGAGAGAAAAGTACACAGTCCATGGAAATTACTGTGCTGGATTTTAAGTTATGCTTCCTGCTGGCTCACTTGGCCTGCAGACCTGCCCCACCATTCTAGTGGGACAGAATGATGTGAGATGAACACAAAGGCTAATTAAATGAATAGATTTTCCTCATTTGGAGGCATGAAAAAGGCTTATTATATTTCCTCTTTCTATTGCACTTCATGCAAGAGTCAAGTACGAATTATAAGAATTATAAACCTAAAAATGTCTAAGTTTGATATTTTTCATTTAGCCCTGTAGTAACTCCACTCAGTTTTTATGCAAAAAAATGTCCAGTGGTAGTTTACTTTTTAATATACAGTACACTTCTTTATTTGTGAAAATTGGTGTTGTTTTTAAAGGTCAACATGATTGTTTAAAACATTTATCTCAGGTATTAATCAAATTACAGATTTTTTATGATAGCAGATAGACTCTGTGAAAAGATTCCAGTCCCATTATTGTCCTTGACACAAAATGAAGATTTTTCACTTTGTTATTTCCTTCAGCAAAGTAAACTTTGCTAAAGGGTTTTCCCAAGAACAGCTACAAACCTTATGGTCAGTTCTTGACCATTTGATAAAAAGTGTATTTCAATATTTACAGTAGAATCATGCATTTATTTCCCGAAGTTTATTTTCCTGAAATGTGTTAAGAACATTTTACCTGTGAGTTCTCATATTATAAAGTATACATGTTCCCACTTTTAGTTCTGGTAGGTATTTCCTGTACAGAGAGTCACATATCAAATGTAATTCAAAGTGTGATGAACTTTTTAATATTGAATTTATAATCCTTCATTAGTTCTCATAGAAATACAAATTTTGTTTAATAATTAATTTAACTGAATTGGTGAATTTATTACGTTACAAACTTATATACTGCTGGTGTTGTAAAGAGAATTTTCTAATCCCTGCAGTAAAATATCTGTTTTCTACCCATGGCATATGGCTCTCCTTTTTGCAGAACTGTGTTTTTTGTTACACTGTACTATTCAATTACCTGCATATTTTACCTCTATGCTGCTTGAAACAGTATGCATTCAACAATGTTTCATAAATACAGAAGAAAACACTGAAATAAAAGAGTGGTAAGGACCATTTAGATAAATTCACTGTAACATGCAGAAGAACCAGTGCAACCTACAAGTTGATTTTCATCTGCATTTTTGTGTGGTGCCCATTTGGAATCAGATTAATAGACTCTTATACTCTCATTAACAAAAACAGAGAAATTAATAAATAAATACTGAGATATATGTATACTTTCAGTGACCTACAAAAGGTTCTGATACTATTCTTGAGTAACTTACTTGTGGTCATTTAAAAACAGGGTGTAGAAGGGAGTAAAAGAACAGAAGGAGCTGTTTCTGAAGAAAGAAAAATGCAGTATGCTGACAGAATATTTGCTCTTTTGAATACAATGTGATTTCAGGTTAAGCAAAAGCTGATTATTTTCATTTGTGTGTGTGTATGTGTGTGTGTGTTTTATTGCTTCTTGTCATACATACGTGGAAGCTGTTGATGGAAATTCTGTTCTGACATTGGTATTCTGACTTGGTATTTCCTTATAGATCCACTTACAATAATTTTGTTTCTTAGACTTTCAAGAGGGAGCTAAAAACAAAAGAACCTGTTATCAGGAGTGCCCTTGAGACTGTGCGAATCTTCCTGGCTGAGCAGCCTGTGGAGGCAGTGGAGAAGGTCTGCCCAGAACCCAGAGGTAATTGAAGCAAGAACAGGGTAACAACACACTGCTGGAAAGATCAGTGATGATCAGTGATGATTAAATAAATCCTGCCAGCCGCTCTGAAAGCATTCCTTTTACACCCTGAGCTGAATGCCAGTATTCAGAAACCAAGCTAAAAATATAGATGAAAGCAAGCCTTAGCAATCCTTCTGAACACTGTGGTACTAAATAGACATGCATATTTATAAGCAGATTTTGAAACTGCCTTTAAACCTTCAGGACCTGTCTATAATTATAGCCTCATTTGAGGGCTCAAAGCTGCAATTTAAGCTAAAATTCACCTTGTAGTCTCAGTACTACAGGAGATCCCAAATCCACCTAATTGCAGCAAAAGCTTCACAGTCATTAATATTTATCCATGTACAAAAATATTGGGCTGAATCAGCTGATAAACTTCTAGCTACACCTTGCATGTTTCAAAATGCCTTTATGTACTTAAATGCATATTTTGCTGATTTTTATGGTGGCAAGATTTAAGGTTTTTAAGAGATTTTGAAACAAGAATACATTAATAAAACAAATTTCACAGGTGCCTTTGTTTCTTACTGAGATTTGGACTTATCCGGATGGCAACTGTATTAGTACTAAGACAGAATATGTCTTGAAAACCTCTTCACTTTCCCATTTAGATCTGTCACCTGAGGAAAGAGCCCACAATGTCGCTAAAGTTCTGCAAAGGCAGGCAGATGAGGTCAGAAGTGAGTGGGATAAGCTGAATGTTCAGTCTGCTGACTGGCAGAAGAAGATTGACGATGCTCTGGAGAGACTGCAGGGTCTGCAAGAAGCGATGGATGAGCTGGACCTGAAGCTGCGCCAGGCTGAGGCATTCAAGGGATCCTGGCAGCCAGTGGGGGATCTGCTCATTGACTCTCTGCAGGATCACTTGGAAAAAGTCAAGGTACCTGACAAATGCCAGTAGTTCTGAGTATAAAATAGTTCATTGTATCATTCTCCATATAAGCAATTATCTCTTAGAGTGAGAAACTGATGCCTTTGTACCACAGTGATTTATGTTAAAAAGTGCACAGAAAGAGTTTTATGATTTCAGAAGCTAAAATGCACTGGGATCCTCACTGAGAATGTATGTTGCTGACATGGATAAAAACACTACAGAAATGTGTCAAGATCCTCAGCACACTCACTGTAAACTCAGGAGATGCAAAATTGGCAGTTAAAGAAAGCAAAATAAAATAGACAGGAGAATATATAATAAAAGTCTATTGAATTAATTTTTTGCTATATTTTCTTAAGTATGATGAATACATAGTTGTTTCTATAACTGTAGAGTAGAATTTAAACAATTTAAAATATATGGTTTTTCACAATGGAAGTATTAGATCTCTGTCTTTTTTGATAAATAGGCTTCATAACTAAAGATAGTCTTAAAAAAAAAAAGCAGCAATCTTGGGAAAATTGTCATTATTTTCTATAACTTAATGCTTATCTGCTTTTAAGGGTTGTTTCATAACATCATTGCTTATCAAGAAACTTGGGCAGACTTGTCCTCTTTCAGCATGACTGCCATGGACAGACTTGATAAATAATACAGGATTCCTTCAGCCAGAGCACAATAGAGGCAGTTGCCACTTTGATAAGAACAAAGTGCCTCTGTTCCAGTCACATAAATGGGAATCATCAGTCATTTTGAAAGAGACCTGAGCTAACTGTTATTTTCTCTAGATGAACATTAGGATCTAAGAAAGAGGAAGTAGAATGACTAATGGCAAGAAAAAGAATGCCTCTAAAAATCTAATGTAGTTTATTAAAATGAAAGTCGTCCAGTTTTAATCACACAGAAAGTTTAATGAGCGTCCTGTGCAGATGCTGTACAAGAACAAACGAAATAGTAGCTGATGAACACTAGCTGCAAAATTTGTTTATCCTCATTTAAATTCATAAATGAACAGAAGAAATCTATTTATAAATTCTCAGAAAGTGCTACTACAGCCATGGGGTTTTTTTTGGGTTTTTTTTAAATTTTTAAGAAGATATCCTGAACAGTAACACTGAATCTCTGATATTACTGGAAAACAAGGCAAATTGCTTAACTCTAATGCTATGAGTACGAATGTTGACTCCAGAATTATAGCTCTGAGTCCTGTTATGGTTTAAAAAATAATAATTACTTTCTAGATAACATAATTGATGACCTAATAATTAATTCACTTAAGGGTTAAATACTTTTCCTTTACAAATGATTCAGTTAAAAGCTAAATTTTTGAAGTTATGCAGCCTTCAGTTAAAAACTGTTAGTAAAAGTAAGTTTTTTCTTTATAAACTATATTATCAACCAGACATTATCCAACTCATACATTATCTATGTCTGATCTTTGCTGGTTTTTTTATTATGAGGATCACAATGACTGTATATTACAGTATGAGGCAAAGTACCTAATTTCTCTCTATAAATCTAAAAACCCCAAGCATCTTCTGTGCAGATCTTCAAAACATTGGTCATATGTGATTGCACAAACCCTTCTCTTAATTTGGATCACAATAGCTTTCCCAAACCTAACCTGGTGAATAACTTCCTGTGGAATGTGTTTAACTTGGTGCCATTTGTCACTGTCCCCTGTAGTTATAGCTGCTGGAGCTGCTAAGATCATGGTATAACTTTGAACTCACACAAAATAGTGGATCCTTACTGGATCACTATTAATGTTCTTCTATTATTATTATTATTATTATTAATTATACATGCTTCATTTGCATTAATGTACAAATTTGTGTTCATCTCTGACTGTGAGGACAAGAGTTAGTTTCACCCATTTGCTCCAAAGGATGCAACCTAGACCAGAGGCTATCTAGAACCAAAGTATTCTCCAGACTTCTCTGCTGTCAGCTGTTATTCTCCCTTTTTTCTTCTCTCATATGAGAGGTCTTATCTGCAGGCTGAAATATTATTTACTTTCTTACTAATATACATTCTTTCTGTCTCCCAAGCATATCTTTCTGTCCAGAAACCATCATTTAATGGTCTTAAATTCAGTTCAAGCCCAAATGAATCTATTATTAGTCCCTTAATATCTGTTGCCTGATCAGGTTGATTGTAGCTCAGGTCATATTTTAGACATGGCCTATGATTTCTAGTCCCCTCTGCAGCAAATTCAATGATGCTTTCTCCTTGCAATCACTAACAAAATGTTCTTTTCATCAGCATGCCTGGAACACTCAAGGTCTTGTGAGACCACCACTCAGAGCTGATATTAAGCTTTTGCTGCTGTGCAATTGGTATGCAGTCATGCCTACCTCATCCACTTGGTGTCTTATTCAAAGACCCATTCCAGGAATTGATGGTAGAACCAATTTGTCTCTCTTTTTTCCCCAAAAATTCTCCTTTGCCATCCAAAACCACAATAATGGCTGTGCTAGCAGCATGCAACAATCATTACATGTCCTGCTGATACCTCCTCACTGTTTTGTTGTCTCTCTGCAGACATCTGCTGAGAAATACTAATAGAAATTATCACCCATAGGAGGTTTCAGGTTTTTATGCTTTTCCTCTCTGGAAAATAAGGTTTCTTAAATTAAAAGCCATTCTTTTGAGATGCTGTACACAGAGTTTTGTGCCTGAGAAGCCAGGTTTAATGTTGTGGTTTATCTTTAGCTAAAGGTAGTTCAGCTACTCCCAACAAACTCAGGAGAGCACAATGCAAAGCACTTTTTTCTGCCAGTGATATTTTAACATACCACTAGCAGCAATAAAAGTGCTTCAGCTTTCTGTCATACTGTAAGGGAACAGCAGAGCCTCTAGACTCCATGAATATTACTACATTCTAATTTTTTCTTCTGAAACCTCCATAAAACAAAGCAAAACAAACCAACCAAACAAAACCAAACTCAAAACAAACAAAAACTCAACAACAAAAATAATAAAGAGTGGGCAGCAGTGTCTGTGGTTTCTTTAGCTCAAAATAGAAGTGTATATCTCTAGGACACCTTCCAAATAAAGGGTTATTCATGTAGATTCATGTAGACTTTTTTTCAATTAACTCCAGTTTGCTATAGGATAATTAGTTCTCCCTCACTGTCACAAAAAGGGGGCACCTTGACTCAGTATAATGATTGATAACTGTGAAAAGCAGAACAGAATTTGGTGACATAAATATTGTATTTTTCTGCAAGGAATTTTCATGAAATTCTTAGTCTTGCTATTTAAGAACTGCTGGTTGTTCGTGGAGATTCACTTTTATAGTTATGAGTAAAGCAGTTACATGGATTTTGTGTACAGATTATGGACTTTATGTATTTAATGTAACAAGGATATTCATAAAGGCTTCAAGTATCCTTTTAAATTCTTTTTTCAAAGCCTATTTACAATTTTAATACCATTTCTAGTTGAATTATATGCTGTTTATTTCAGACTTTCTTCAGCTTAATTGACAGTTGAAGTCAATTGCATGTCACTGACAAATGTTCACTGGAAACTGTCAGCCTGAAATTTATTTATTTGTAAAACAAATAGAGTTTGCAGTTATTCATAAATCAAAAATGACCTGATCACTGATCTGCTCATCATCTACTCCAAAATTACTCTCTGTGTGTAGGGAATGGGGACAATCCTTTTGTCCCTAGCCATCCTTCCTCAAAATGAGACAAAAGTAAGACAAGCCAATCAAATAATCAGCTTAGTTTCAGTTGTGTTCATATCCAGCCAAAGAAAGAAAGTGAATAGATTTGCAAAGATTAAAGTTCCATATTATTACAAGCATTTTAATACTAAATCAGCAGCCTCAATTTCAGGACACTGAATAAGGGTAGGTACATTATTATATATTATTGTATATTATTACATNTCTGTAGTCCACTTTGGTACTATTCAGCTACTGCTGTGCTACAAAGAGGTATTTCAGCAAAGTGAACTCTTCCACTGCTGCTATGAGGGAGCTGATTACTATGAAGACTCTGACAGCGAGTTGTTGAATTTCTAATTTATGTTCTCAGCCCAAAATTATTTTAAAAGGTTGGGTAATTGATAATTTCCTATCCTTCCCAAAAGAAAAAGAATTATTTTATATGGAGCTATTAGGGTTCACATAGAGGGAAATTAATGAATGATACCTAGAAGCCAATAGTCCCCATTCATCCCCTCCTAGCAATGGAGATGTGTACTGGAGATCAGTTTTAAATAGATCAGTAGAATCTATGCAAGAAATAATTACATGGAAGATGTATTGAATAACCAGAATTTCCAATCAGCTTGATATCAATAGCAGTGCCAGATCCTTGTTAAACCAAATGGAGGTCAGATTGCAATGTGATGCCTATTCTCTTGTTAATTTTTGCTAACATAAAATTACACAATGCACCAAATTAAGTTAGCAGAGCTCATTCTCTCCAGTCTGTAACATAAAATGGCATTACACATATAGCAGCTTCTAAGATATTTTTTCATTCTCTTTCTTTACTGATAGGCTTTCTTCTATATCTACACTCCCTACTATTTTTACTATTAAAAACCATAAAAATGCTGAAGTATTTCATATGCAGAGTTTTAGACTATGAACTATGATTTGATTAGGTGTTTTCAAATTGTTTGTACAATTAGCAGATGACAGCATCCATTGGGTCACTGTTGAATAGGAAACTGTTTGCCTGCAGGGTATGAGATGGAAGTGTTAATGTTTTCTTCATACTGTAACTAAAGTAATTACTGTTACAAATGGCTCTCAACTTCCCATTTCATACACATCATTCTGTGATAGAATCATACAATAGTTATTTATGATATGTTCTCAAACTGCTTCAAAATGCATATACATTTTTTCAGTATAATTTGAAGCCAGCTGTTACCACCAAGGGCTATAATCAATCTGGGTTAAGATGTTCCATTTCCTTAAGTCTCCTAAAAAGTTCTGTGCTGGACTCTGGGACTTTTAAAACTATTATATACAGAATAATAATTTCCCACTAATGAATTTTCCAGCTTTCCAAAACCCAGAAATTAGTTCCTAAGAGAATTAGAGATGATCTTTCTAAACAGATTTTGTATTGGTAAAATATTTGTAGTTTAGAGATTGTTCTAAGATGCTAGAAAAGGAGATGATGTAATGGCATACTAGAGGACCGTTAGGTTTTAAATATAAATATGGTCATTAAAATCAGAATTTGCAAAATATCAATTCTTCATCAACTGTTTTACTGCTAATATTAATGAAAACAACACTAAAGTACATAAGAGCATAATAAACTCTATTTTAAAATAAACCAAAACCATACTGAAATTCATAGGAACACTTTGACATCCTACAGATGTCCTTGTGATATATAATATTCCTGTAAATTTAAAACTGTGTGACATTTGCTATAAGGAAAGAAATACTTGAAGTCTGTTCAATTTGTTAATGGGTCAACTTTCGAGGTGTTGTTATACATTAAAGACACTTCAGCTAACCACATTACTGAATTGGTGACAGCCTGGTATGTTGCTTTTACCTTTTTAAAAATGCATTTTTATACAAGAGAGAATTTAGTAGGGTTGTTTGGTTGTCAATGTTGAGGGAAAGTTTAATTTGCTAAGGTTTTTCTTAAATATGAATTGAGTTAAAAACCAAGAATTGTTTTGTCATGTAATTGTACCAGCTTTTAGCTCTGGTACACTTCTTAGCTTCCGGAGATGAAAGTTACTCAGTTGTGTCCTGTGGCCTCTCAATCTCATTTAAACAGCTTCTGAATAAATCTATTTTCTTACACAAAAAGAAATATATTCAAAAGTGATTCTTTAGTATATAATAATCAGGTAGTTTTACTGATACAAATTTAATTTAAAAGTGTAATCTGTTTTATGTTCTTTCTATGTAATCAGACAGATAAGATTGGAGAGTTCATTATGGCAATAGCCTAAATCCAAATCCATTTTAAATACCTGAAGCAAACAATCATTCCTTCTGCTGACTTCTTTTGCAATAAGTTATATATTTCTTATCTCAGGTTTAGATGCTACCACTGTATCTATATTTTTTTACAGAGACTAGATTACATAGGTTTTCTGCCTATATCAAGCTACCTGTTTTAAGGAAGAATCCAAAATCTTTTTTTACATAGGAATAATAAAAATTATGATAAGCAGGAGGAGAAGTGAAATCTTTGTCTTTTAAAGTTAAGATTTCTCTTCACCATACTACTTATTGGGACACAGTAGCATAATTGTGATACAGAAAAAAGTAGCTAACTCTGCTAACAAAGAAGAAACACAAATGAGTATGCTTTAATTAACTTTCTGAGAAATCACAACTAGTGTAAGAAGCAGCTACTTGCAGACCATTTTACAAAGAACAAGCACAAGCACAAAGAACTGTAGCAATTTAACCCAATTTCTATCAAATTTCTGTTAACTGCATTAACACAATTATTAATAAAGCATATTAACTATTTTCTCTTTGATTAAGGATGTTTGGGCTAAAGAATACTGGTAACTTTTCCCTGACAACTAGTGCAGGAGAATTCTTGAGCTCTAAAGAAGAAAAAAAAGGTGACCAGTCAAGGTGGAAATCTTTTCTACCTCCAGTCCAGTTTGGTAGAAGATGCTATTATTAGATCAACATATTTCATTTAGAGCCAAATTTTTCCTTGTATGAATTCACCCTGCTGATTTCAGTGGGAGTTCAGCATGCACATCTGCAGGCAGATTTTGACTTTTTAAGTATTGGCAATCTCTGATCTTGGTTTCTGATACCCTGCTGAGAGAACTGACTAATACGTGTATAAAGACTTGTCTGTCGTTTTATGCCTCTGAAGTTCAGAATTGAGGTCAGACCAGAACATTTTTAAGCGATTTCTCTTTATCAGTTTATCAGAGGGAAGAATGAGACTTGGGCTTTTAGAAGGAGAATTAAACATTAAGTTTCAAGTACCTAAGTGGCTTGGTTATAGCAGGGACTCTGACATTTAGCATCGCTTTTTGTTTCAAGTTTGCCATATAAATGCAGCACACATAGATATTAGTCTGATGGTGAAGTATTAACATTCCAAGACATGACATTAAATCAAAGATGTTTTTGAACTGTTTTGGTTCTGTTCAAAAGCCTTCTTTTTCTTATGACCTGGAAATGTAAATCCTGGAAATGTAAATATTTAGCCAAGAGGGAAAAAAAAGTAATGTAAAAAAAGAAAAATACAATGCAAATAAAACATTTCTTCTTACTATGGGACCATTTTATTCAGGCTTTCCTAAGTGAGTGTGGCACAGGGAGCTGTGTGGCTAAAGGGAGCAAAATATATCTAAGGAGTATTTATAACATAACTCTGATCTCCTAGATATAGTCTGCTACTGAAACACTCCTATGGAAAGAAAAAGGACGTACCAGAAATTATTATATAACCAGATACAGGGACATTCACTGAGACAGGAAAAGGGAAGAGTACCAGAAATTAATTTTAATGTTGTTTGTTTCTGTGATGAGGCAATTTTTTTCCATTTAAAAAAAAAAATCTGTCAGTACTGTGTAACATTCTAATGATGTTTGTTTTCTTAAAACACTGACAAAATAAATTCTTGGGAATTATCAAGTGTGCAGATTCTGTAATGATATTGTTTCTATGACATGGGCAAATCAATGAGCAAAGTAAAATCAATTTATCAAGCTCCTGTGCTGGTACCCAGTAATTGTCTGGGGACTGTTTGATGTAGAGAGTGCAATGAATGCTGGATTGCCTGGAATGTTTATCAGGGACCCAGTGAGTTACACATTTCTGATTTTTGTCTTTATAAATTTAAGGCCTAATAGAGTTTTATTTCATTTTTTGGCAAAGGTTAACACATAATAAAACTTTATAATTGCTACTTAGCACTTTAATAGTGCTTCTCATGTTCCAGATAGTATGAGTTAATTTTCTCAGCTTCTTTCTGAGACTACAATAGAAATATTATCCCAAGTTTACAAATAGG
This sequence comes from Dicaeum eximium, assembly GCA_013396995.1. Classification (NCBI taxonomy): domain Eukaryota; kingdom Metazoa; phylum Chordata; class Aves; order Passeriformes; family Dicaeidae; genus Dicaeum; species Dicaeum eximium. The sequence goes on from VWZP01006414.1 coordinate 1,008,789, forward strand.
GCAATTGAATCAGTGAAACTAATTTGTCAAGACAGCAATGCCACTCAAATTATTCTTATTCTCTTTATATTTTACCTGAAAATTGTTTTATTTCAGTTGGGTTCAATTGTTCATTGGATTAGGAATAATATTATTCATCAGACACAGCAGGATCCAGTGTTGCCCATTTCCAGAGCCACAGCCTTCTCCCCCTAAAGACGTGACAGGGCAGCCACCCAGAAGGATTTCAGCCTGAATGCCTGGAAAGGTGGGCACTGCTCATGACAGTTGCCCAGCCTGTGTCTGGTACTGTTTAGAAACCTGTTTAGAAACCTGATGTTTAATTTTTTTAAGTTTTATTTAACTGTCCCCTTTTCAGCATTTCATGTTAGTATTCTTTCTTCCTACATTAGCTTAAAAAGTAAATCACTGTCACTTGCAGTTGCTCAAATCTATTGTTAGAACTGAATTCCTTCTCTGGCATTGTTGAAAGATGTTCTCATTAGATGTAAGAAGTCTAGGAATTAAACCTCAAGTAGGCCCCTGGGAATCTCATGTGGTTTAACAAGTGCAAGGTGCTGCACCTGGGTCTGGGCAGCTCCTGGTAACAATCCAGGCTGGGGATGAACAGATGCAGAGCAGCCCTGCTGAGAAGGATTTGAGGTAGTTGGTGGGTGAGAGGCTGGACTTGAGCTGGCCATGGGCACTCACAGCCCAGAAAGCCAAACATATCCTGGGCTGCAGCAAAAGCCCCGTGGGCAGCAGGGGAGGGAGGGGATTCTGCCCCTCTGCCCTGCCCTGCCCTGCCCTGCTCTGCTGAGACCCCACCTGCAGGGCTGCACCAGCTCTGGGCTCCCAGCACAGGAAGGACAGGGACCTGTTGAGGCAGAGGCTGCCAAGATGAACAGAGGGATAGAGAACACCTCCAATCACCACCCTTAGCACAGAAGAAACACTGAGACCCTTGGGAATGTTCATCCTGGAAAAGAGAAGGCTTCAGGGTAACCTAATTGTGTCCTTCCAGTAAAGATGGAAAGATGGAGAGAGACTATTTACAAGAGCGTGTAGTGACAGGCCAAGAGATAATGGCTTCAAACTTGAAGAGAGTAGGTTTAGGTTAGATATTACGAATAAATTCTTTACTGTGAAGGTGGTGAGACACTGGAACAGTTTGCCTGGATAAGTTGAGGATGCCCCATCCCTGGAAGCATCCAAGGCCAGGCTGGATGGAGCTCTGAGCAACCTGGTCTAGTGGAAGGTTCCCAGTCCGTGGCAGAAGGGTTGGAAATAAATTATTTTAAAGGTGCCTTCTGACCCAAGCCCTTCTGTGGTTCTGTGTTGACCTGGTGTCTCACCCATGCCCACTGCTCACACATTGTACAGTGGTGATGAAAAGGTGGAGATGGGAATTTCAGTATTATTTCAAGAGCTGGAACACAGAGCTTTCAACAAAGCCATTGAACAGTCCATCTGAATTCTTCTGGATATTAGAGACTAAGTGGATTGTAATAACTTATTTCACCCTTAAGCTCTATGAAAAACTCTATCCTCCTTACTAGAGGTAGTAATTATCAACTTTATGAGGCTAAACATTATGAAATACCTACACGGTAAATTTAAAGACATGAGAGGAGAAAGCAAAGATTTCTTTTAAAATTTAAATAAATGTCTCTGTAAGCTTTTTACTAGAAAAAAAAATTGAGGAATTTCTAAAGCTTCTTGTCTGAATTGTTTAATGTTGCTTAAGAATCAGAAAACAATCTGTGTTTTAGTAATCTCTAAGCTAAGCTTTTGTATATATCCATATTTTTCCTCCTGAACTACAGGATCTGCCTGCTGATATCTGGAAGCTTGAGGTGTTTTGTAATATTATGATACAGGTGTGGAAATATTTCTGGTTTAAACTGCTTTCCCTTTTTTTGTGCCCTGGTTTTAAAACCCAGTTGGAAAATAAACCACCCCACTGAAAATGCTCACTTCCCCCCCACCCTCCTCTCTGTAAAAGGGAGACAAAAGCAGAGATTCTGAATTAAGGAGGATTTACTTGAAAAGCAGCAATCAAATAAGGAAAACTAACAGGAACAGCAACAATATTAATAACAAAAGTATACAAAAGATTGTGTGATTTACATACAAAAAAAATCCTTTGAAATCCTTCTCATTACTAACAGTTCCAAGGTACTTCATCTCTTCTTGGTTGCAAAGTAACTAAGCAACTGACTTTTATTATATGGAAAAATTGGTGTGGAACTGTTTATAACACTTCAGCAGTCATGGGCTCTGCCATGACATGGTTAGGGTTGCTCTTGTAGAGTGAATTACAATCTAAATTTTCTTATTTACTTTTCTCCCTCCATGGACGAGAGCACAATTTCAGAATAAATGGCAAGGCAATAGCATAGCTTGTATTTGTTCAGGAATCATAAATCACCTGTATATCAGTTGATGATTTAAAATAATAAATAAATAGATAAAAAATTATAGTAACCTAGTGATCTATGTTTCAGGGTAAGTGCATCTATTTATTAGTGTGCTTCTGTTCATTAAATTAGACATCGTAATAAATAAATATTTTCTACTAGATATAACATTGCTACAAATTATAGCTCTTTCCCTTGAGAATTCAGAAAAGAAGAAAATTAATACCTGGCATTAGTTCATTTTTCATTTCATCTATTCAAATTTTAATAACCTTATTTTTAAAGAAATACTGAGTTAATCTTCCAAATTGCAGGAAATAACTTTTGAAAAGTGTAATGTTTTACTGTTTTAGAAATACAAAATTCAAAATGGGAGAGAACTTAAAGAGAATTTGATTTTCTTCCTCCTCTGATGTTTTTGGTTTGAACTATTTTTATCCAGAAGAGGATTTATATTCTACTGTAGTGCACTCTTGCTTGGTCATTTCTGAGTTTATAAAAATATATAGGATGGAAAATTAAATCAGCTGAAATCCATTTTGTCTCAACACCGCCTGTCCCCAGGAGCGCTACAATCAAATAAAAATACAGGGTGAGTTTAAAAGCGAGCTAAGTGTAGCATATTGAGCTAGAGGCTGACAAACCCAGGTCTCAATGAAACTTGAATCAGAGTACACTAAACCCCTCAAAGAAGAAGCTAAATCATTTTGAACGAAAAAGATGCAGACTGTTAAACTGTCCTGGAACAGTTCAGCCTTGTATGGTTTTAAATATAAGATGAGAAGAAATGCTCTGGCCCATGAATACTTTTGCACTTGGACACTAAGTGAGCTGAGGAGGAGAATCCTCAGTGCTGGGAACCCAGGTGTAGGGCAACCACTCACCTTACTGTACACGTGGATCCTGCTCTGATTTAGCTGCAGCTGCTGCTTGTGTAAAACCTTCCCACAAGAGAAATTCATCTGACACAGGAGAACTTTTCTCCCTAAGTCATCTCATCTTTTCTTCACAGTGCCAGATGTTCTTTTCTGTCTCTTTTACCAGTTGTGAGAATTGAGGTTTAACATAAGCCAGTGCTAGCAGGAGACTCTTCTATTTGAGGGAATTCTTCACAAAAATGTCAGGCTGGAATGAGGCCACAGTCTTGTATAAGTGCTGCTCACAGACCAGGGAAACAGATTTCCTCTGTAGGCACAGTTGGCCTTTTCTTGAAATCTGCTTCACACTAAGTGTGAGAAATACCCATGATAGAACATGTAAGGGTATGGATCATGTTCGTAATTCTGGTCATACCTGAGTCCTGGTGAGATGCAGTCATGAGTGCAGAATGAGTTGGCAGTTGTTATTGAGAGGCCATTAACAATTGTCTTTATCAATTGGCAGCTGGAAGAGAGCAAGTGTCGCTCTCACCTTCAAGTAGGACAGGAGGAAGGACACAGGGACTTACAGCTTATTCAACCTCACCCAAATCCCTGGGAATGTGATGGAACAGCTAATCTTTTAAACCATCTCCAGGCATATGAAGGACTAGAAAGTTGCATTGGAGGCAAGTCATATGTGAGGTATCACAGCGGTATCCTGAGGTATCCTGAGTCAATATCATTTAATATCCGCATTAATGAAATGGTCCCTGGGACAGACCCCACACTCGGTCATTTCCCACTTGGTACAAAAGTGGGAGGAACAGCTGTTACACCAGATGATTGTGCTGTCATTCATTCAGACCTCAACAGCATGGAGAATTACACCTAGGGGGACCTCATGAGGTTCAATAAGAAGTGCTAAGTCCTGTGTCCTGGGAGGAAGAGCCCCAGGTAACAGAGCCACTGAAGACCAATTGGCCAGAAAGCAACTCTGAAGAGAAGAGCCTTGGGGTCCTGGTAGACAAACAGCTGATGGGAACACACTCTTAAAATCCAGTTTACAATTACTAGGGAGATGCCTCTGCCTGAATTAAGGTGCAAACAAGACCATATGCCAGAGTCAACAGTATGGATTTCATTTAACAGTAAAATGTGAGGGACAGAGAGAGAGAAAGAAATAGAAAAGGATTTAGGGAGGAAGAGGGAGGGGAGAAAGACAGTGAGAGAGAGAGACATCGTATGGAATGATAGTCACCCATAGATCCAGTGGTATCCCGTTGATCCTGTTCATCCCGGGCTTCTCAGTGGTGGGGGTTCCAAGGTCACTCAAAATTTCTCACCATCTATACATTTTAGCAAGAAAAAAAGAATCAATGCTCATTGGCTACTCAGTTCTCTTATTTGGTTGGTTAAATGATTCCCTCACTTCCAATGCTAATTAGTCCCATGCTTGTTCTTTCTCTTCATTTGAGTCAGTGGGCTATGGTCCCCCCCCAGACCCAGCCACAGCCAGCTACCAGCACAATTGCTGAGCTGGCCTTCCCACAGACTCCTTGCAGTGAAACATCCTTCTCCCCAGCTTCATTTACCTTTCTTGAGTTGACTGGACAATAGTACCACCTTTATATTATCTCAAGTTCCTGTCAGGTGGGTTAACTGACAGTCCAAATTTCGGGAATCCAGAAGGCATATTTGGGACAGGATGGGCTTTGGTGGTCACAGATGAACAGTTGCTTCTTTGCATGGTTTGCTACAGTGGCAAAGTCCCTCAGTGATCTTAACAGCACTTGAACAAATTGTGATCTTTAAGTGTCTTACACAGACCCTCATGGCAAAGAAGGCAAACAGCACCCTGGGGTGCATCAGGCAGAACCTTGCCAGCAGGTTGAGGGAGGTGGTCCTTCCTCTCTGCTCTGCCTTGGTCACACCTGGAGGGCTGGGTCCAGTTTTGGGCTCCAGGGTATGAGAAAGGTATGGACTTCCCTGGAACAGGTCCAGTGCAGGGGCTCAAATATGGTCCCAGGACTGAAGCACTTTCCTGTGAGGAGAGGCTGGGAGAAGTGGGACAGCTCAGCCTTGAGACTCAAGGCAGCTCAGTATCTTATCAATGTGTATAAATTCCTGATGAGAGGGAATGAAGAGAGAGCTGGACTCAGTACTGTCCACTGACAGAAGAGACAATGGGCACAAATTAAAACCCATCAAGTTCCACCTGGATATGAGAGAGACCTGTGGCTGTTCAAACACTGGCACAGGTTGCCCAGAGAAGTGGTGGAGTCTTGATCAATGGAGATATTTAAAACCTGACTGGACATGGTCCTGGGCAACTGGAGCAAAGGGGCTGAGCTAGATGATCTCAAGGGTTGCCTTCCAGCTTCACACAGTCTGTGATGATAGCTTGGAGTTTTGTGAGAATGAAAACATTTTTTCAGTGCAGGCCTTTGTAATGATTTTCAGTAGGCATACAAAATTATTTAGAAACCATTATGCATTTAAACACTAATAACAGTAAGAAATTTGTGTTCTTGCCTTCAGTTTTTGTTCATGTCCAAGCTTGCGTGATCTTGAAAAGTTTATTAAGAAGTGCAAAACATTTAATTCCTAAATATAGTTACTACAATGTTTAGTCCTGTATAAAAAAAAGCTATGAACTGCCTAAATAGTAAATACCATTGTTGGGAAACTAGAGATGACTTTCAAATTATTCAATGTTTTTCCTTCCTTTATAAAAAGCTAAGAAAAATGTTTTAAATTCCTCGTGTTTAGGTTTGTAAAAATGAGCATTTGTGAAAGATGAGATTGTGAAAGAGGATACTATCTACTAAGGTCTTGCATTTACTGTCTCTGGGGGAAACTAACTTCAGGATCAATTTTAATTTCCAATGTTGTGCTCTAAGCATAAACATAGTGTTCAAATCAAAGGCTGGTGTTGCTATAATTGCCAGTCCATAAAATTTGCAAAATAAAAATCTAGAGATTATGCCAAATTGCCTTTAACATCTTATACAGGCATCGTGCCAGTTCCATCCATAACCAAATAGATAGAGACTCATTTCCAGAAGCTGGCACTGAACATTTAAATCATTTGATGCATTGGTGAAATGAACTTTGAAGTCTCTTTTAACTCCTGTTTGCAACAAGAGAAGGGTACTGGGGAACATGCACCGTGAGATTCATGGTCCCTCCTCCCATGAGTATGGGAAACACTAATGAGTCCTGAGTTTTACTAGTATGTTCAGGGTGACTCAGGACAATATAGCTGGGAAAAATATCACACAATAGTGCTGGAGTAATTGTCCATATGTGGTCTCACATAGATTTTTTTTTAAACCTGTTTACAAGTCCAAGTGTTGTTAAGGAACATGAAGGACAAAATAACACTCAAAATGGGTCTGCTCCCAAGCTATTTTTCCCACCAGAAATGTTGCAGGTAAGTAGGAGCCAATAGGAATACTGATTATTTAAAATCATAATTGTAAATCTTAATAGCTTGTTTTAAGTTTCTTATTGAACAATTGCATACCAATTCCAAATAAATAATTATTAGATATTGTCTGTTTATTAAATACAATTTTTAAGACAAATATAGCTAAACTCAATCTCAGTACCACTGAGGTGTTCATAAGGATATATGACTTTCTTTGTGCATGCTGTTATTTTCCTTTGTCAGTTTGGCAAATGCTAAGCAGCTACAATTTCATACTCTTAGTACAGCTGCATAAATGCTACTTATTCTGACAAGGCACTGTTGTGGACTACATCTAAACATACATGGTAGGTGTTTGGATCAGTAGGAATAAGGGCAGTAAATGTAAAAATGCATTTTTAATAATCCATTGGCATTTTTCAATCACAGACAATAAAAAAAAAACAACAGTCCTCATTTTAGTTTTTCTCTGTGCACAAGGAATACTTGATGTTCTGGGAATATACTTCCTTTTCAGGGTGTATTTTCCAAATGATTTAATGAGCTTTAGTCACCCTATTCCATTAACAACAGTGAGCTGGAAGTTACAGGCACCTGAATCAATTTTGGTTGGACTCCTGAACTCTGTGTTTGACTCCTGAACTCTGTGTTTGACTTGTCAGCCAGCAGCTGAGTGTGTGGTTGAGAGAGAAGGGGTTAAGAAATGGAAAATGTGCATTGTAGAGTCAGTGTTCCTTCCTGAACTTTATCATCAATTTGGCAACAAAAACTCCATTAAGCTAAAAAAGCACCTAATATTGATTACATATATTCTAAATATATGCTATATTTTTGATATATATGTTTACATACAAGTATATATGTATATATATACATATATATATATAAAGTATGTACAATTACTATAAAATATGTAATACTGATATTGAAATAAGCTTGGGTTTGTTTTTTTTTTTATCCTCTTTTACTTGAATGATTAGGGAATTTTCTTTCCATTTTTATGGAACCAATTAAGAATCCTCAAAGAAAAAGCAAACCTTTTCATGGCATTGAGAAAACCCCTCCCCCTCTGGTGAATCTTTAAATAAAAAGACCCAGATTTTCTTTTTCTCTCTTCTGAACATTGGGCAACCTTCCAAAGCAAAATCAGTCTGTGTTAGGATTCCTTAAATAAAAGATAGGATAAAACAACCCACATGGCATATGAAATGTGGAAGAAAAGACATCTGAAAAAAAAACCTAAGCATCAAATTTTCATAAATAGAGTTGGTATTCTGGAAAGAGGTGAGGGCTACCTGGTGGTTTTAACTACCTTATAATAGGATACCCAAAGCACAAACAAATTTAATGGAAAATATGCAGAAAATGACTTGCAAATAATTTTGGGAGGCTTATCCTGCATCTTCTAAAATACATTAGAAACTGATCTGCAATTACAGATACCAGCCTAAAATCCTTTTGGAATTGAAGTTCCAGCAGTAATAGAAAATACTTAAGAAAACCCAAGAGAATAACCAGTAGGGAAAAGATTTGGCTTGCTGCTGAGCACTGCAAGTTCAAAACATTGCTATCATAATAGGGATCATTGTGAACTAAAGGTCAGCAACTCTGCAGGGACAAAAATAACCCAAAAAATCCACTACAGCCGTGTTCAGTTTTGAGAAGGAAAGCTGCACACAAATGAGGAAGCCTGCAGAAAAGGAACCAAAAGGACAAAGTGTGTGCAGGCAGCACAGAGACACTGCGTCCTGAGAACCAATCCATGCCATCCAAATGGATTCAGAACGACCTGGAAAGATGGGGGGGCTAAAGAAAATAATAAAGGAATTTATTTGAAGCAAAAATACAAAGAACAAAGTGTCTTGATTAAGATCATTAAATCACCAGAACCAGATGGATGTTTGGTCAAGCGTTCTAACGGAAGTGTAAAATAGCCGTATGTATTTAACAGCATTTTCGTTTTTAAAATCAAGGGGTTTTAATGAGGAGTGATGAGGGACACACATGGTGATAATTTTCAAATAGTGCATGTAGTCAGGCCTGTGGACCTACAGACAAGGAAATCTGGGAAAGGATATGCTGTAGAAGAGATACCAGTTTTGTAAAAGTAGGTGTGCCTTACATCTCCAAGTCTGCCTTTAAGGAAACATGAGCATAATGTTTAAGGGGCTATAGGCCATTGGCTATTCCCCAGGGATTTTAAGGATGTCTTCCAGCAAAGAAACTAAGTTCTAGTGAGACAATAGAAAAAGTCTTCTGGCAGATAAATAACCAATTATCTGGTAATTTCCTGTAAAAGACGGAAAACAAAAAGCACAGATCAGTTTTCCCAGCAAGGAAGATAATGTGCTCCAGAAAGTCTGCTCTGTCCAGCATGTACATAAATGAATTTTCCTGGAAAGGAAAATTATTAATGCAGTGGCAGATCTTGATACAAACCTATTCAAAGTAGTTAAGGTGAGGACAGATTGAAACAGCTCTGGAAAGCCTTTACAGTACAGACTGACAGCAGTGATGACAGACGAAATCAAATGCTGATAAATCTCAAGCAAAATGTAGAAAAACTATTCAAATTTTCTGTGTACAGTAATGATCTATTTAGGCCTTTCAAACTTTCCTTTAGCACCCATGAAAGAGGTCTTGGAATCATAACAGAGGTCTCTAAAAAAATTACATTAATACTCAGGATTAATGTTCAGAAAGCCAAATGAAATGTGAGGGATTACTCAAAATTACTGAAAAAGCAGAAAATGTCATGGTGCCACAGTGTAAGTCCCTGTTATATCTATAACATGTATATAGCAGAAAGTGTTTGGGATCTCCAATCTAAAAGCAGTTATAACAGACTAGGTAAAAGGTATCCAAGGACAGAATAAATGGTGTTGGAGTGGTGTTTGTCTTATTTTTCAGGTGTCAGATAGCTGTCTGTGTGTGAGTTACTTGCCTAGGCTCCCTATATAGTCAATTAAAATCTGCTTGTTCCAACTGTTGTTGCAATTCAGAATGTGATTCTTGTCATCCCATAGTACAACCTTACATTATGTTCAGTTCCTGGGTTTGATTAGCTGTGGACAAATATATCTCAATCTTTGCATCTTAAGCATAAAGGAAAAAATATTACATAGGTCTTGTACATCTTGACACAGCACAAAGTCCACCAGGAATGGTTGACCTCTGTCTCCTATGAGCTAAGATTTAGGTCACAAGTGGGTTTCCAGAAATAGGTTTAAAAAACCCAAAAACTCTAACCTAAATGTTAAACTTACCCTAGGATATTTTGGATCATAAAAGCCTATGTTAGTCCAAAAATCAAGTATGTAATTCCTTGGAAAAGATTCCATCAAGATCTGTTTGACATAAAAATACAGCTTCTGGCTTCATCATCTCTCAGACTCAAGTTGCTGAGCTGGAAGAGTACAAGGGACAGGGAAGCTGATGCTTTCCCTTACTTTCTTCCTTAAGGAATTGGATTGGCTACTACAGACAAGGGACTGGGCAAGATCAGCTTTTCATCTGACTGGTCATGGCCACTGTGTGCTCTCTGGACTTTTGGTGTTTGCCTGGTTCGGATGCCTGTGGTTTGTGTCTTCTGGAGTCCTTGCTCATTTTCCAAGGCATTTTGAAATATTTTCTAACACGACTGTACGGATCATTTAAAATCCAATCTACCACCCACAGTATCACAAACCATTGAAATTCTGTCTTGCATAAGGACAGTTATAATGAAGATAATTTGGGGCTGGTTGTCCTGTCGCTGTTCATACTGTGAACTCATTTGTACTCTCAGCAATTTAATGGATACATCTCCTTGTGGTAGTAATACACTTGGACTCACCATGTATGTTTGTTTTAAAATTACCAGCAATATAATTTTTTCATTTTTTTCCAATATAAACCTGTTATATGTTTAGTGTTCTTCATGCAGAAGAGATAAAAAATAGAAAAAAAAACTAGTCTTGTATTAAACAAAATTATTATTAGAAATATAAATATTTCTGTAATACATTTCCAGTAAAAATTCTAAATTTCTGCTTCAACAGATGCTTAGCTCTAGAATCATGTATGCTGACTGATGAAGTGATTGTCTGTGATAAACTACTGCTTAAAGAAGGCTTACAGTTGCTTACTTCTTAATAATACAAAGTCATATTCCAAATCTTTCTGTGTTTTTTTTTTCTCTTTTCTGTCTACAGTTTTCTAATTGTAAGCTTATTGGCATCAATTAGATAGCTGTTCATTGACTAGCATTCCTTTTTTTGTTCTTGTTGTTTATCCTGTTTGGGTTTGGCCAGCTAATAAAAACACTAACAAAAAATCAGGCTTAGCAATAATGGAATACAGAATATTGAATTTAGAAGTAGAAGCTGTGGTATTTTGTGCATTGGAATATTATTATTACATTGCAAAAATCATTTTCCTTGCAGCACAAAAAAATTAATTAGGACATTGATTAAAGGGAAGGAAGAAGTTGAGTTTTCTTCTTTACTTCCATGTCTCTTTCAATTCTTTTGGTGAGGGTTGCTTCTGTGCAGTAGCACTTCTGGCCTGTAAAATAACTTAATTAAAAAACATTTTGACTAATTATGAAAGATTTTCTATTTCACGTTAATTTAGGTATAATGGCTGTGTGATTTACCTAATAATTAATGTTGGTATTCAAGTAAGACCAGTACTTTCAAGTCCACAATGCAGATGCAAATAATTGGTCTGAAATCAGACAGATACTTCAATATATGTTTAAAAACAAGTGCCTGATAAGGCCTGTGTGCTTTGCTTAAGCAGTGATGTTTTTTAATCAGAAACCTGGTCCTAATCCCATACAAGTAATAGAAAATTAACTCAATTTAGTACAAGAACTGCATTAAAGTGCATTGTAGTGTAGGAACTGATCTTTGCATCTATTGATCAGCATTTATTCTATCAGTGTTTGTTATTTTATTGATATATTTATTGTGTGTATTTAATTTTTATTATATACTACCTTCATTATATATTTTCTGTTATAAGATATCTAAATATATGCACATGTATATCTGTATTTTATGCAAAGCGGTCACTAGATTAAGGGTGTTCTCTCATCTTGGAAACAAAGCAACACAGGAGGAACTGAGTTGATCATGCCAAATGTAAGCCACAGAGTCATGACCAGGCAGCTTGGGACATGATAGCAGATCACAGGAAAAAAAAAAGCAGTAAAACAGCCAGTTGTAATTGAAGTGCTCAGATAGCAGTGTATATATTTCTTCAGCCTCTGAGGCTTTTACTTTACAACAACAAATGTCTACTTTTACAGCATGTTGTTTGTTCTCTGAACTCAATTGCTAACTAAAAAGTTCAGGGTAAGCACATATATAACTCTCTAGGGTAAAACCAAATGTGAGCTGTCTTCCTTTTCTTTGTGTTTCAGACCTTGCTCAGCACTAAACTGTAAATCAGTTTTCACCAGTAATGTCAGTTCCACTCCAGTGGTATAAAACTGGTGAAATGGGGAAGTCAAGTGTTATGTCATGGACTTGATGTATGCATCTTCTCTCACATCCTGGTGTTTGCATATTTCTCTGCACTTCCTTTACAAAATACACATCCCTTCTGATGGTGTATTTTAAAGATTGATCATTAAAATCATTAGTGTTATGAGTACCACTAAAGTCAGTCTAACTCTTTATGTTGCAGAGTAATTTAAAATAATTGAGGGAAGCCAAGCCTGGATTTAAAAGACATTTGAGAAACAATTTTTCAATGATGTTTACCTTTAGTGCTCTTCATGGCATTCTAACATCTAAGAAAGTCTTCAAATTATTTACTCTTAAGGTTCACTGAGATACTGGATTGGCTTTTTTTTTTACCTTATTTTGCATCATGTGTTGATGAAAAGATTACTAGGCAATAATTTCAGGTCATTTGATGAACTAAAATTAGATGCAGACCACATGTGGTTTATATTAAAAATGCTGAGAGAAAGGAGCTATAGAGCAGACTAATATAGCAAGTAAATTATTCTGCCTTTGTGTGCAGACATCATATGGCAATAAAACATGGTCCTGAGAATGACAGAATTTGTCCCTTAGAAATGACTCATTTTTACATTTTGACATAATTTATCACATTAAAAATTCATAAATGTCTCCTGAGAAAAGATAGATATGGAGCAGTGGAAGATCTACATAGAGATTCCTCTCTTTGATAAAGTCATGGTGCCCTGAATTTATCTGAATGTATCCACATACATCATGGACACACCCTCATCAGGCTGTTGATTTTGAAACTAAGAAGTTTGTAACTGGCAGATCCTGTTTTTCAGATACATAACTGAAATTATTAGCTAAACTGCCTTTATGCATAGTTTTAAACATTATTTTGTTTTTGTTTTCAATATGACTCATGTAAGGCAGTTTGGGATGAATAGCAAAATTTTTTTATCTTTTTCTCTCTCTCTCTTTTTTTTTTTTTTTTAATGGACTTCCCATTATTAACCTTTTTATTTGTAACACACACAATGCCCATGGTAAAATCATGGCCTTATTGGACAGGTAACTGAATCATGACCATAGGCTCTTTCCATTCTGCTTGGCACGTAATATCTTTATGTTACTAATCAGCTGGTAGCAGAGCCAACAGTTTTTGAAGTTAGTGCACATAATCATTTATATTTATATTTATATTTATATTTATA
>VWZP01006414.1:1027241-1249365 GCA_013396995.1 Dicaeum eximium
TCTCACCTCTGTGCTCCCTGCCTGGAAAAGAGGAAGCTCCTCCTTCCTCCTCCTGAATTTCTTCACTTGGTATCTCACTGAGCCACCCATAAATCTTACCATTTCTGGGTAAGCCTCAAACCATGACATATACTTACACAGAATACTGGCTTTAAATTGTTCTATATCCTTAATTATAAATAGAGTTATTTATTATTAAGCAGTGAGTGTAAACTGGGGTTAATGTTGATAGATTTGCAGATGATGCAACAGTAGCAAGAAAGCTGTTTCTCTGTATGAGACAGAGAATGTAATGTCTAAATGAATAGACTATATAAAAGGCAGTTATATTTTTATATTTTTATATTTATATATTATTACTTTTCTGTTACCTTAGCAGTTTCTCTTTCCATTGTGATATTTCATTAATTTTAATAACTAATATGTTTCTATTTCTTTGGTTTTTCCTCTTTTTTAAACTACATTTTGACATATGTCATCTGTTAATAGCTGAAAAAATGGGAGACAACTTTTCTAAACAGATGGAGCCCATTCTAGCTCAGTTAGAATTATAGTAGTAAGGTCACTACTAAAATCATGGTGCTTTTCAACCTTGAAATTTGAAATTATTTTGTAGTTGCAGACTTCATCTTCTCAGCAGAGGGAGATTTTGATTCTTTTTGGAAGTCGAGTTTTCCCATCAGACTACTTAGTTGAAAGGTTGGTTCATATGTTCCATGAGAACAGGAACTTCTGCCAAAACCACAATTGTTACAGCTCTTTAATGGTCTTTTATTTGTTTAATTGGCTATGCCAGTTGGCTGCAGAAGTCATAGACCCAAGCATTTTTCTTCATTTCTGTTAGACTGAGTCTCAGATTTTCTCAATGTTTGTCTGCAAAATTATGCATATAGAATTCACTTTGCAGTGATTTTTTTCTTTAGAAAACCAATTTATTTATTTCTGTAAGTTAGTGGAGGAAGCCAGCTGTCAGGATTGGGATTCAATTCTACTAATGAAGTCTGTGTCAAAAATTGGAAATATTCCTTCCTAAATTAGGAGAACACCTTCATTATGCATCTTTAGGGCAGTGAAAGAAAGTGTGTAACTATAAACAGGAATGGTTATCATCCACAGACATGGCAGCAGGAAAACTAATAAAACTTTACTAAATTTATGATGTGTGTGATGAATTTCACTTTGCTGGAAATTGCAAATGCTTTAATCATTTTTTGTAAAGGAGGTGCATTCATTTTGAGAGTTTTGTTATCCTCTTTTGACTTCCTTTACTCTGAAATTTTGTCCTCTATGAAGATCTTTCGAAGAACCATGCAGAAGAATAGCAATTTACCCTACTTTATATTCTCATTACAATATGCATATATAGCTTTCTTTCAATGTATTTTTTTGTTTCTTATAAATGTCTGTGAGTGTGGGGGATTATAAAAGCTGGGTTATGCTGTTTATATGTGAAAAGAAAAGCACCTAAAATTTATCAAAAGTAAGGAAATATGTTACATGTGCATCTTGAATTTAGCACTCTCTTATACGAGCTTTGCATATACAATATATTCTGTAAGATCTCCCATTTTTCTTTTTGATGGATAATGACAGAAAAAGAATGGGCATATTAATTGAAATATGTAAGTCTCATTTCCTTATAAAGGAAGACTTGAACAATTTACTTCCACCTGTCAGCAGTTATAGATTATGTTTGGCAGCACACATCCATATGACTCATACCAGACTATATTTAGGATACTGAGGAAAACAGAGGTTATGATACTGTTGAGAATATATTCACTGGAAACCAACATCCACTAGTTCTGTTGGGTTTTAGTCAAGTAATTTTAGCCAAATCATCCAGTTTGTAGCTCTTTAACTTACTTACCAACCACCACTGAATCTGTATTCTTTAGTGTTCATGATCTCTAATACCTGATCATCTCAAAACCTTTATTTGAAATAATTTCTGTAGAGGTGTCTTTGACAAGAGGTGTGGAAGCTACGTTTGAAGAGTTAAAGCTCTGTGTTTCAGTCCTATACTGAGGTGTAGACCACAGGAGTTAGAGGCCTTTACTTTGGATTCCAAAATTGCACAGATAGCTTTGGGTTTTTTCTTGTACAAATTGAAAGAATATGGCCTGATATTTTTCAACACCTTTTTAGGTGTGTGACCTGATTCTAATCAGTTATGTTTAGGCTGCTCATTATGAAAAATTAGGGTTGTTCAAGGTCAGAACCTGTGAGGGGAAATAGCTGGAAAGTGCACAAGGTTAGAAGCAAACAGGTGAACAGCAAACAGCATTAGTGAAAATAAACAAGGACAAAACAAAAACAAACCTAGCAATTATAAGTCAATCTCCAGTCCTAGCTTCCTCTCCACAGGCCTTTTTCCTTCTCAAAATGTTATCAGCTGTCAGAGCTTACGATTTGCAGGTCAGATTTTGCTGAAGCAATAGGAGGGGACAGGGTGGGTCAGGGCAGGGCGCAGTGCCAGCTGTGTGCTGGCACCAGGGGCTGATGGGTCTCTTACAGCTTTTTGTGGTTCTGCTCCATCCCTGGAGGGATGCTGCTGACACACATCCTCTGCCCCTTCACACCTGCCTGGTTTGCTGCCGGAGCAGATGTACAAAGTTTGCTTTGAATGTGGAACACGTTTGTCACAGAGAGAGCACTCACTGAATTTAAGAGCTGCCCAGTAAAGGCTCTCTAATGTGATTTTCAGAGCCTTGTAACTCAATGAAACCTTAATGAATACCCTTGGATTGAAAGCAGTATAAAACCCCTTCAATTCCAAGTACCAGTGCCAAAGTATTGTTAAAAGTTTTTAGAGGGAAAATGTAAAACTGGCAAAACATATTCCTCTTTCTCCCCATTTTCACTAATCCCTTCTTCTGAAACGATGTGATTTTTTTTTAAAGAAACTTCATTTGAAGTGATTAAAAGTCCCAGGAAAAGAAATAATACACACTTTTCAAGTGCAGAATGTTAATGTTAGCCTTTTTTATTTCTTTGTTGAGTCATTTTGTGTTTTTTTGACATATCAATTATGTGTTATATCACTGCAGATAGTTTTATGGCAGGCCATCTACTTTTGGGTTACAGAAAGCTTTTGCAGTCTTTAAGCTAGGTTGTACTTTGTGCTATATTTTTTTATATCTTTTTGCTTCAGAGGGACTAAGGAGGATTTTTTTTGCTGTTTTAGAAGTACTGTTAATAATAGTGTTTAAAATACTAAAAATGTCAGTGGCAATAAGTTGTGACACAGATTTGAAAGTAGCCTTTATGGAAGATTATGCGTGTCATTTTAAAAATATTTTCACAAGGTGCTTTCTAAAGTTGCCACTGCAGTTTTAAACATGGGTTGAGTAAAGCTGAATGTTGTACCCTTGTACAGAAAACTATGAGCAGTGTGAAAGCGATGTAATGGTATGTTTGCTGTAGAGGAAGGCACTTTAAGACATTAAAATGGTTCCAATCCTGTTATGTGTTGCAAAATCTTCTATAAAGTCCTTCCTAATTTGGATCCACCCAGCACAACACAGGCAGGTGTTATTTCAAGATACTACCCTGTGGCTCATCTAAACTGTTCAACTCTTGTGCTTGTTGTTAGTTTATAAAGCACTGATACTGAAATAAGCTTTATACATATACCCCTTGGTTACAGAACAAACATAGTATGAATTACAATTCTTGACCCAGAGCTTACAGTTTCAGGTTGTATTAGTATTCATTTTTTAAATTTCTTTTGTACTTCGAAAGATCAACATCCAATTCCTGTTTGTGGAAATGAATTCTCTAGGATATAACATTTCTGGGGGGAGCTTCAAGCATGGAGGTTGAAGACTCAGTTTTTCTCTTCCATTTTCTCAGATGTTCTAAGTTGTTTCTGTCCCATAATTTAGTTTGTTTTAAACCAAAATTAATTCATTTTGTTGGACTTTCACTTTCATTCCTCTGATTTCTCATACCAACCTCAAGTGTTTTGTGTACTTTCCTTTCAGAACCCTCATTTATGACTCTTTCATCTGTAAAAACAAACACTTCTGTCCTAACTAACAGCTAACAATAATCAGCTAACACTAGCTGATAATAAACTGCTGTTTCAGTGTAGTGATTTTTGGGGTATTCAGAAGAAATAGAAGATTGTGTCTTCCATAAAATGGCTTTGTGCTTTTTGTATCTCCAAGCATTACAGTTCCCCATCTCAAAACATCACATTTCAAATAGTGAGTTGATTTTGTCTGTACTTTTGCCAGCCAGAAAACTAAGATAACTGAATTTGAGTTGCACATCAGTTGTCATAGTTACCTGCAATATATCCCTGAATCTGCCTAGGTTTACCTCTAATGAGAAAGGGGTTACATTTTTTTCATAAAGCCTCCATCACTTCATTCAGCTGTGAATGACCTGTGAAATACTGACAGACTGGGATGGTTTGTTGCAGAAATCGAGCCAGCTTCCTCTTTTAAAAAGTCAGGATCTAATCCTTTTTTCCTCACCAGTGAATAGGAGGTCAGCTCCCATCAAATAAAGTTTCAGAAAGACAGAGGCAAATCCAATTTTCTGATCACCACTTTTCTGTCTCAACACTGTGCCCCCACATCGTTAGACTGGGATCAGTGGCTCCCACA
This sequence comes from Dicaeum eximium, assembly GCA_013396995.1. Lineage (NCBI taxonomy): Eukaryota > Metazoa > Chordata > Aves > Passeriformes > Dicaeidae > Dicaeum > Dicaeum eximium. Next base: position 1,031,858 of record VWZP01006414.1, read on the forward strand.
GCTGATGGGATAAGCCTGTGATGTTTGACAGTGCTAGGTCATGATGATTATTTCAGCTTTGCCAATGACACTCTATGTAATTTTTTTCATCTTGTGCATGAATTTACATGTTTTCAGGTGAGTATCCATTTATGGATCGGAACTACATTTAAAAAATTTAGTGGAATGATAACAACATTGTGTTGAGTTGGTGTGAGTTTTAGTTTTACTGATAGTTTTTACTTTTAGTTGAATGTAGTTCTGATAGTTACATAGTTCAAAGGTCTGTCCCATTCCCTAGAAAAGGGGGCTAGAAAAAAAAACCTCTACTTCATGTACATTTGTGTAAATAGCTATTTATCCTTATACAGGCAACATTTGTGCCTTTTCCTGACAGAAAAAAAAAACCACAACACCCTGATTGTACAATTTATTGGAGAACACCTAGGAATGATGTAAAAGTTGAAAGAAAAAAAGTCTGATTTGCTGTCTGTAGGAAGCTGATCTATTCTTAAATCTTTAGACAGAAGATATCATTTGTTCCTGATCCTTCTGGGACTTTGGAGGGATGGTCCCAAAAAGATGTATTCACAGTTGTGCACAAAGTAGATTACTTGAGTTCTTGTGATCATACTGATCATATTAATACATGATCAGTATATTCACACAGCTTAGAGATACTGTATTTCACTGTCTTGCTCATATTCAGATAGGCTCTAACTTGCCAGAGATTTTTTTTTTTTTTTTTTTTTCTGAATGATTATATAACTAACAGATGTTTGGTTTTGGCTGCATTTCTACATTCTTTGAAAGCTGGAGAATTAAATTGCTGACATTCAGACAACACTAATTCGCATATCCAGGGAGCCTAATTTGCCATCCCTGAGATTCTGATTCCTGGTGTTCATGGATTTAAAAACCATTTCAATGACACAATATAAGAATAGGCTGGGGAGTTTCAATAGTATGCTCCTGCTGAACATAATCACATTTTATAAACATCTGTGTCATTACTGGTGTGATTCATCTCTAAGCTGTATACAGCTGTGTTTGCAGTTTCAATTAACAATCCTCTAATTTCATATCCATCTCATGTTGCTAATTTAGTTAATTTATTCATAATTAAGAGTATTTTATTTTCTATGAAGGTTTGTTGAGCTTAGTGCATTATAAAAAGTAAAAAAAAAACCCTAAGGCCGAGGCATTTTGATTCTTACAATAGTCACATCAGAACAAAAATGTCATTAATGTACCTAAAGGGGAAGACGTGATATAAGGGACATTTTTTCTTTTCTCAGTGTGGAATGAGAAGCCTTTGGAACACAAAGTATTGGCTTTGTGTTTGAAAGCAAAGGACAGTATGAATGTGCTCTTTTCTCCTTTTTAGCCCTTCTCCCTTTTGCCCAAAATCAAATGTAATTCTATGGTTTAAACTAATTCAGTTGGTTTTAATATGTAAAAAAACCCCAAAACCTCTAAAAAGGGTGTTATAAGAGGAGGTATGTGGCAGACATGAATCATCCTACTTTGTGCATTTTTGTTCTCTAACATTTATATTTTAGATTACAAAGTATTTAAAAGGACCCATGTGATTAAGAACTGTGAGATAACTTTAAAAAGTTAAGCTTGAGACACACTCAGGTGGAAGATAAGGACTGTCTTAGTATTTATCAAAATAAGTGTTTGCATTTTTAGAAATGTTTTTTGGATATCAGTACAAAAATATTGTGTGAAAAAATTGGGTTAGAAATCTAGAAACAAATGTTCTCAAGTCGTCCACAGTCTAATAACATTCTACAGTTTTTCCAGGATTGGTTACAACTCTCCAATACTGTGTAAATACAGAGATACTGCCTTCTCTGTTATCTTCACACGCCCTACAGGGATATTTATTCCAGGAAGTCTCTACAACATTAAAGGAGTTGAATGTATAAATGGCTCAAAAAAAAAAAAATTAGAAAAGTAAAAAAAAACCCTCCTCTTTAGCATGAAGGTTATTTTGATATTTGTGTGTTAGTGACAAGGTGAGCAGAGCACTCAAAGTTCAGCAGCCCTTTCTGGAAAAAGAAAAGAGGGAGAAATAGAGGACAGTCTTCCTCCTTCAAAAAGGTAAATAGTTGTTTGAGATAAGTACTAGTGTGAGTATTGCTATAATTTGAATCAAACAGAGGGAAGTTGTATGGAAAACACTGAAATAGTGTGATCAATATGTCTCAAGAAGAGCTGCAGGTTTTTAATGACAGCTGCTGAATCCTTCATGGCTGAAAATCACAGTTCTCTGCTGCATTTTCCTTTAATCTTCCCCTGCCTACAATCTCCTTGATGCTCTTTTTAGTTTCTCTCATTGCTCTTTTTCTCCTTGAAGCTTCCTTTATTCCTGTAAGCTTCTCCTTGTCTGTCATACCATCTACAGTCATACACTATTTATTAAGAAAAGGCTAGGAGGAAAATCGTTAGACGAATAAATAGAGAACACAGCTAGGAAATTTATAATCTGAAATTAGAAGAAGTAAGAGGGATAGAGAGAGGAAAAGTGCAGTGTAAGGTGAAGTAGGCTTTTAGTCCTGGTAGTTGTATGAATCACAACCTTTTCTTTTCCCAAGAAATCTTTTAACATCAGAGTTAGTGAGAGATGCAGCCATGGTCTAAGCAGACCTCTAAAGCTCTTCAAAGCAGACACTCTCATAATTTTATTTTCTTCTACTTGTCAACTGTTAATGCTGAAATGCAATATTCTGAAGACAATAAAAGTTTGAACTATTTCAACCTTTTAGCTGCACACTCTGTGTATTTAGCAAATAGAATGACAGTTGCTTGCTGTACAAATTCCAGGCCGCCCCACCTTTTTCTGATTAAAATGGTGATTAGGGTTAAAAGGAGATTATAGCAATTTGCCAGGGTCCTGTTCCACCGCAAGCTCAAGGTAAGAGGGTGATTCAAGTGCCTGCAGAAAGATAGATTATCACTGGTTGCTCAATTTCCAAGCTTCTGTGGATTTTTAATCTCTTTGTTATTTGTGTAGGTTCTCCAGCTTTTACTATACAAGAAAGGAAACACATTCATTTTTGATACACAAAAAACACATTAATGAATTTTTTCCCTCTAAGGAGAGATGCATCTTCAAAAGGGAGCACGTAGGTCTTTTAAATTTTATTTTATGAATATTATATTCCAGACTTTTGTTGTTTTTTCTTTTCCTTTTTCTTACTCTACACAAAATGATAGGGCAATAGTACTGCTGATGTATTTCAGCATCTGTATTTCAGATGCTAAGTTTAAACCCTGTGCAAGTCTGTAAACCTATGTGAATTCATATTTTAAACAGAATTGCATGTGATTTTCTTGTTTATTTAGAGAGATGCCTGTGCCATAAGTTGGAAACAAGTATTCAGACCTTGAATCATCTTCCTGCTTAAATTAAGTTTTTCAGATAAAGTTTTGGGGGTTCAATTCTAAACCCTCAATTCCATGACATTAAACACGGGATTCCCATCTGTGTTTTTCCCAAAAAAGGATTTTATGCATGCCCTATTATGAAAAATATGGTCAATGTTTATTTTCTGCATATTTTTGCTGGCAGAGAGAAAATAAATACCTGTCATGAAAATGCTGGCACATTTTCATGTGTTGCAGCTTTGTGCCTTTAACACCAGAGGATAATTTTTTTTTTTCATGCTCTCAGAACTCCTGAGGGATCTGCTCATGATGGGGTAACGTGGCTACCATGAGGGGGTAACGTGGCTAGTGCTGAGTTCCTGTGCTCACACTTGCTGCCACGTACAGAGTGAGCTGCTGAAATGACCAGCTCCCAGTTTGAGCTCTGGCTGCCCACACTGGTTTAGTCACCATTTGTTTTGCTACAGCATATGCCTGTTTTAATAGAAAAATCATCGTTCTTTGCAGTAAATAATAGTCCTGAACTGTATTTCAGTTAATATTCCCCCCCACCACCACCCCAAAAGTAACTCTTCAAAGGCTGCTCTCTGATCTTAAGTAATGACATTGACAGACCTCCCATCTATCTGAGCATGTCCTTCTCTGGGTCAGCCAACACCTAAAATGTTTATGTTTAATGTTTACTTCTTATGTAAAACAAATGTGGTGATTTTGAGTCCTGGAAAAGAGATCTGCATTTAAGTGACCAGTAAAACAAACTAGCCTGGGTCTGAACAAGAGAAAAACAGCCAGAAAGGAAAGGGGATCATTCAGGCTACCAGAAGACCTGAGATTTTCCAGTTATGAAAAAGCAATTTTTCCCTCTGAGAGGATGCCCAAATCTGCTCCTGGGTGTAAGTGCAGTAAGTGCTGTGTGCCTTACCTGAGCTGGTCCTGCTTACTTCAATGGAAGGCACACAAAGTCAGCAGGATTTATCTCCCTGGTTCCTGGTCATGTCAATCTGTTACCCTCCACTTGTGGAAAATCTTCAAAGGTTCTTGGCCTGTTGCACTGCACAAAAAAAGTCTGTGCAGATTTGAAAACCTAGATTTTTTTCTGAGGGGGTTTTATGTGCTGTCTTCCCACTCTCAGGACTGTAAAAATCTCATTAAAGCAGCAGCCTCTCAAACTACTTCAGCAGGTTTTGGTCACGGATTTTCTTTCTTTTTTGGGTATTCAGATGCATAGGTGAACTTCTAGAATTTTAATTATATCTGTATCTGATGAGCTGCAGCAATGTAAAAGGAGTTTGGGTGAGATTTAATTTTAGATAGCAGCTTAATTAACTGTATTTGTAAAAACCAGTGCAGCTTTAATTAAATTTCTCTACATCAATTTAGTTATTTAATTGAAAAGTTGTTGGGATAGTCCTTACAATTTATAACTCTTCCTGTATGGAAACCTTAAGTAACAGATCATAATAATACCTAAAAATAAAACCCAAAATGTATTTAAGTTCTTCTAGATTTCTACTGGCTTTTTGCAAATAGCAGAAAGGTTGGTTTGGTTTTTTTTTCTCATAAATATTTCTTCTGGTTCATGGATTTTATAACAGGATTGGACATCTGGACATCTGATTGGACAACCTGTAAGTGCTGATTGAAGATGTATTTTTCTCTTCTCTGTGTGTTGGGGTTGGTTAGGTTTTATCCCCTGTCAGCTGTTGTCCCTTTTTCAATGCCCTATCAATGCTGGCTGGTGCTACTACAAAGGCACCACCTGCAAGACATTCCAGGTTTGGAGTGGGTTGTGATGCACAGAGAAAGTTCTCTGAGTTGTGGGACTGCAAAATTCTGTGCTGTCAGAGATGTAAGAGTGAGGGGAGCAGTGGGAGCAGGAGTCAGACACTTCAGTCCTTGTGCAGCCTTCCACAGGCACCTGCACATCTCCAGCACAGCCCTTGGCTTCTCTCCAGTTCCCCACTCGGCTGGAAGAGATGTGGGGAGACAAAGAGAGGCTGGAACACTGCACATCCTTGTGGGAGGGGGGTGCAGGTATTTAAATAAAAGCTTGTACTGTGAATCTTCTCTCATGAGATGAAGTAATGAGAGCAGGTTAACAATTTCGTTTCACAGTAACGCTGCATTGACCTGAAGCAGAAATATGTATCTTCTAATAAACATTACATTAAAATTAGAAGTAATTTCAGCTTGTGTTCCATTTCTAAATGTACACCAATGATCACCATCTTTCAGTGACAGAACTCTGAATTTCCTATAGTATCTGCTTTCCTCGACTTGAAACTATTTCCACTGCCCTAGATTTCCCTCAAAATTCAAAAATTAATTTCACTGATACTTTGCCAAAGAAACTGTTCCTTCCCAACACCTATTGCATGCATCAGTTGTATAAATGGTAACTTTATGTTCTTCTAGTGCAGCTGGATATTTTTATTGATTTTTCTCATCTGATTCACTAGAGTCCCTTTGTATTTTTTTTCCTGTAATGCAGTGTCTGTAATCTGTACAACAAAATAGAAGAGGAATTCATGTTCTTCCTGTGTCATATCTGTCAGGTTACATATTTGAGACAGAGCACACAATCCTCCTTGCTTGCTTTCTTTGAGGTACCTTTATTTCTGAGTTTATTTCATACTACTTTGTTGTGGTACAGGTTACTTGAAGTGAAGTTTGATTTGTATGTAATCTTTAATTATTCAGTGAAATGAGCAGTAAGAGTGTAAATTTCCATGAAGACATAGAGTAATATATAAATGAGTAAGTTGGGTAGAATGTTAGGCTTATGTATTCATGAGCCATTTTTCCCAATATTAGGAAGTGCTTCTAAATGAACCAAAATAACTTGCTCACAAGAAAGTCTGAAATAATGAACAACATCTTTATGATCTCAGCCTACTTGGCCAACTTATAAAATGGGTGGTGGTGCTTCTGGGACAGTTGCTGTAGTTTTAGTGTCTTTGATAGCTGATGTAATGTCTGCAGACTGTTAGAGCCATAAAATTACAAATCCAGAAGCTTGTGATGATTATTCTCCATCCTAAAATTTAATGCACCTATTTTAAAGGCTGTTTGCTCTAACAAAGAGTTCACATTCTAATATTTTGTATTACCTGGTTGGTATGGAACATGTGTGTATATATATAGTGTCTTCTACAGTCAGATTCCAAGGACTACATTTCTTCTATACCATTCCATCAAAAAGGTTTTTCCTAACTAATTCCTTAGTCATGCATTATTAATTATTCTAATAAAGTCCATCTTGCAGTTCTCTTGGCAGTGTTATGTTCAATGGCCTCCATGGCCAGGTACATTTCAGCCACAGCACCAGTTCTTGAGCACAGAAGGACATGCCCAGTTTAACATTTATAAAATTTAAATGTCAACACATTGTCAAAGCTCAGGAAGGTCAGGATTCAAAAGAGGCACCAAGTCTGCAGCTTATTCTACAGCTCTGAAGCACAGCTGAAGTCAAACTACTTTGCCTTTCTACCAAGTATGAAGCAGGTATTCAGTTACAATTTATTGTGATCTGCATTTTGCTTTGCCTTTAAAATAGTAACTAATATTCTAGTCTGACTACTCAGTAATGTGCTTTGGGTTTACAAATTTGTACAGGCTCATGACAGTTCATAGTGTGGAAAATAAAACTTAGAACATGACTTCCACTGTTCCTAATATTTTCTATTTAATATATGCTGGTAACGAAAAGAAACCTGTAAATGGCTCATTCAGTCTGTATTTATGATATAAATGGTAGAATTCCTAAAGACTGTGACTAGAACATTTTGAATATGAATACTTTAATACTATAATATGAATCTATTAGGGAAGAAATGTTAGCTGCCAGTTGGTGAATAGTTTCTCAATTAATTAGAAAATCCCACTTCTGTTGTTAAACAATTTCAAGAGCTTGTAAAAGTGACAGAAAACTGGCAGCCAAAATGGTTTTGGTGATGTAGGAGTCGAGATTAGTAATGCATTTTCTCAAGGGAACAATGTTTGAACAAGTCCAAGGTTTTATTTAAAACTTCTAAGACTAGGGAAAAAATAGGGCTATACTAAAATTGCATTTTTTGTCAGCCTAACTTATCTTTGAAGGCACTCCTCACATTTCCAGTGTTATTGATTCAGTTTTGAGCCATAATGCAGTCACAAATGAATGATTATCACTCTGGATATCCCTCACTTTTGTAACTTAATGAGTAGTCATGACTGTACTGTAAAGGGCATAGTCAATGCTACTGAACCTGTACTGGATCAGAGACAGGAAAAAATGCTGGTCCTGGAGTGAATTAATTCTCTAGAAGTGAATTTGTTTGTGCCTCCTTAACTCATTTAACCTTATGCAGTGAGATGTAAAAAACAAACACAGAAACTGCCTGCCTGTTTAGAAGTGTGGTATTCCAGCCATTATATTCCAGAAGTCATCCAGAGGTCTTCAGGCAGTTCAGGTTTTTGCTAATTAGAAAACAGCTTGACTAGAATGATGTGGAGTTTCTGCTGACTTGATTGAAGGAAAAACAGCTAAACTTTAATCTGTACTTTTTAGATATTTTTCTGTACTTAAGCAGACCATAATTTTTTGTAAAGTTTTCTAAGTATAGTCAGAATTTAGGTTCTGGGATGATTTTGGAAGGAAAAAGACTGTTGTATCTGTATACTCCTTCCCATATGTTTATGCTCACATTTCAAAACAGATTTTCTGACAACAAGAGAAACAAAAATATGTTTGAGAGCTGACAAGCAGGTATATAATTTATTCTTGCAGTACTACAGGCTATCACAACAGACACACAGATGGTTGTCTGGGAAAAAAAAGCCCTGTGAAATGAATTTAAATCCAACAACTACCTCTGTATAGACTTTAAAGGATTTACCAGTTTCACAGGAAGTATTTCAGATTAACACCAAAAAAAAAAAAAAGACAAGTTGCCATGATTTTTTTTTTAAATCAATACAGACACCAGGCCAATTTTTCTATTTAAAAACTGAACTGGAGTAGGCAGAAAAGTAAATTTTTAAGAGGCCTAACCTGCAAATTGCTGTCAAAATAGATATTCTAATAACCTTTTTTCCAGCTTTACTTTTGGCCACACTTTTTAAAGAACATGGGGAACAACCTTGCTATGAGGCAGGGCAGGCAGTGCATTTTTGGTATCTGGAGGCTACAGAACCATGGAATGGTTTGATTTGGAAGGGTCCTTTGGAAATCATGTCCTCCAGACCCTCTGCAGTGAGCAGGGACATCTCCCACTAGACCCAGCTGCTCAGAGCCCTGACCACCTTGACCTTGAATGTTTCCAGGGATGGGGGGATGACTGCTAGGTAAGACAGGAAGAAAACACAGAAAGCAGTACAAGAAAGAATAGGACCTTTAAAGGTCTTTATTCTCAGAAGAATAGCTTAAAGCATGCAGAATGTGATAGTATGAAGGAAAAACCAGGAGCCCAAGAAGAACCTAATAGGAAATTGGCAGTGGTGAGAAGGAGGAGCAAAATAGGAGGTGGGGGAACTTCTGGTTGGTATTGGAAGTGAGAGTCACAGCAGAAAGGATTTACCTCTTTAAGTGCTATATGCATTGCTTTGCAAATTTGTCTTTCAAAGTGATCTGAATTATGAAGAAATTACTACATTTTGCTCATATGAGCCTATAAAGTTGTATTTTTCCTTTACCAAATTCTGCACTCTTAAGTTAGATGATCCTGCCAGTTGTTCTCTCATATAATGAACATTAAGAGTACAAGATCTGTACTGTTGGTTCGTCAGCTGTTGCTTTTTTCTCCTTTTTCCTCCCTGATTGTCATGATTGTTTTCTCTTGTACAAGACAAATGCCAAATAATAAGACAGTGTAATGGTATGGACAGCTGAACTAGAAACACAGTGATAGACTGTATTTCCTTGGGGAAATGCCATGGAATGGTCTACAAGGACATGTATTTCAAAAACAAATGCAACTCCAGTTTCACTGTGGATGTTTTCTCTAAAATACTTGTAGGCTTGGAAAGTCAATTTTTTTCATTCTCACTGCACCCTGGTCAGTTCACCAGCTCTTCTACAGGTTTCTCAAACTGTAGCTTGGAAAGTTACTTTGGGATTTATAGCTACCTCACAGCATCATGTCTGCCACTGCTGGCAAGTGTAGAGGATAAAAATTACCCAGTCAAAAGCAATTAGAGATCATCAGAGTGGAATCTGGCTTCTGCAGCCAGAAAGCAGCTCGGGACACAGGACTGCAGGCCAGCTTTGCTCTTCCAGCAGGGTGTAATCAAAGCACTTGTTTGTTCAGAGGAATCTTACTGTACAGTGGAGTTACTGACTGAATGGGCTGTCTAAATAATGCCTTCTGTCACTGGTTTGGTTGGGTAAGAATTTTGGTTTTTTCCGAGACTGTGACGGAAGACTGGAGGCTGTGCAAAGACTATCAGGGTAGGAAGGACAACAGGATCTGCAGAGAGTGAGTTCTAATGATAAAAAGAGAAGGAAAAAGGAAAAATCTTCCTACAGAAAGGTTTTACCTTTTTTTTTTAAGAGATCAATTTAAATAAGCATAACAAAATTAATGCAACTAAATTATATTAATAGGCAAAGAGAATGAGTAAAAAGAACAGATTAACAGAATTTGTATGGCAATGTGTATAACAGAAACAAAGTTTCATCTACATAATACTAAAAGTAGGGGCTGACATTCTTGATTCAGAATGAACAGAGAACAGCTAACCTACTGGGTTGGAAAGGTTTCAGAGTTAAATGGCTCAACATCTACAATTTTATTCCATGGGGTTTGCGTTAAGTTAAAAAAAGTAAATGTGAACACGAAAGTTCCCAGTCAAATCTTTGTGTTTTCCATTTGTAAACAGCTGATTGTAAATAATTCCTTTCTAAATAAAGTTACCCAAGACTCAGTGCAGCTTGAAATTCCTCTGTATATCTCATTCAAATATATAAATTAATTTCCGTAAATAGTACATTGAACAAACATTATTTCATTTGACTTTTACAGATGATCTGATTATTTTTATTTGACACAATTTGTCAAAAAGCTTGACATAAATTTATTTCTGCCTTCAGATTTCTTTGGAAATCCTAGCCATCCTGATGTGTTCTTGTGGGTTGACCCTGGCTGGATGCCAGGTGCCCCCCAAAGCTGCTCTGTCAGTCCCTCCTCAGCAGGGGAAAGTTCAGTGGGTATTAAAATGGCTCATGGGCCAAAATAAAGACAAGGAGAAATCAGTCCATTTGAATCTGAGAAGTATTAATTAATTTTTTTATCAAAATGTCATCTGATCTTCTAGCATTTGGTGTCAGTTTTACTGAAGGAATCAAGTCTATCCTTGTTTCTTAAACTGTAATTGTGTTTTAAGGTGCTCTTTCACTGCTTTTTAAAGGCATTTTCATAGAAATAATGAAGGACATCACTCTTAAGTTTTATGAGTTATGAGACCAAGTTGGTTTTCTTTCTTTAGTCTTGTGGAGTCCTTTCTTGAGCATGTCCTTCATAGTTAAGTCTTTCATTTTCATTCACAGGTTTTTTTCAAGAGAATGCTAATTTGTTCCTTTATTTACCTAGCTTGAAGGCCACATATCAAACTGCCACTGATAACAATAGCTTGTGAGTTAGACATTCAGAAAGGGTTTCTGACTTAGTAAATTAAAGTTTTGTAACTGCCAATTAAACTGCCTGTCAGGGGATTATATGGTGCTGCTGTACAGATACTGCTAATTCAGGTTTTGAGTCTGGCTTCAGTCTGTGTGGGAAATCTTCTCTTTGCTTCTCTCTTATCCTTACTCCTTGTTTCACAAATTTAAATTGCACTCCCCTTCAGTGGCTCTTCATCTCAGGATCTCCATCTTTCTTACTGTTTAAATTCTCCAAGATGTCTTCTATTCTTAGAATTTCCCAAATCTCTGCTTTTAGAAACAGATGAGTAGTAAGGCAAGCCTAAACAGGAATAAATTATTTACTTGGGAAGGGAGGAGTTATAAAAAACAGCTGTGAAAATAAGCTGGCAAACTTAAGAGAGGTTTTTATGGCATTCAATAATAAACAGCAAAAGCATTTTTCAGAATGTGATGTATTTTCTGGAGGTGAAACATTATTTCTCATGGTTGAAGCTGTGCAGGTGATAAATATATTTTAACAACTCTACCACGAAATGCACAAGTTTGTTCCATTCATTATTTAACTGATATGCATAAAAGGTGTGTTTAATGTTTGCATCCGTGTTTGAAGTCTTTCAAATGGCAATAGTCAGTGCAGATCAGGCACAGTTTTCCTGGAATACAAAATAGCTTTAATTCCACCCCCTCCTGCAGGGTTGCACCTTGGAGTTTTGTTCCACTGAGAAGGAGAGCCCTCCCTCTCTGCTCGTGGGAGGACCTGAATCTGTGGTGTGGATAGATCAGGGGCTTCAACAAAACCATTTTCAAAGATTTTAGCTTCATCTGAGATCTTTACAGACTGACAGTGGTAAATAGGGTATTCAGCTTTTCAAAGAGAGGGCTAATGAAAACAGATTTAAGATGAAAACTGTGTGTAACATTACTGGAATTACTGGAACAAAATGTATGGCACTTACCAAGTGCAATATGTGATAATGGGTTTTTTTGACACGCATGAAGTGATGGTTTTCCTGCACGCATGCATACACTGTGATCCTTCATGCCAGGACAGCTTTTAACCTTCACTATGTACCATTCTACCTCCTCAGCAAAGATGTGGCTTAGCATTATTTATTCATTTGTTCATTATAAGCACCTTTTGTTCTCAAATAGAAGAAACTGGAAATCTGAGACTGTATCTTCCAACTTAAATTAGTTTTTTAACATTTTCGTTTGGCAGTATGTGCTATTTATAACTCAGGTTTTGCTTTCATGTCAGTTGAATTTACTCACAGATTAGGAAGCATAAATACATGGGTTTTGGCCAGCTGCAGAATGAAGGCAGCTCCTCTCACAAGTCATACCACACTATTATAGGAGTCTTGTCATTATCTTCAATCAGCACAATATCAATCCTATCAGCTATTGCTCCCATTTGAACAGTTATTTGCCTAAAGTAATTTCATTATCTTTCAGCATGCCATATGCATGTCTTCCCCAGGGAGAAAGAGAGGCTTTTGTGCAAAATCAGGAGTTGTAGCAGCAGTCAAAGAAGTGCCAGATAACAGGGAGCATCAAGCACTGATTTGTGGTTGCTCCCAAGCTTGAGCAGCTCCTGGGATATGGAACATTCTGCAGCAGTCATTGAGACTGAAAGGCTGTCTTCAAAAGGTTCATTGGACAAGAACAATAAATAAAAGTTTGCTTAATCCATCCAGCCAGTAATCTCATAAAATGAAGGTTTTCTTTTCATGCCATGTCAGCACTTGATTGACAAAGTAGTTTCAGTCATCTTGAAACAGAGTATTATACTCTAGAGATTTCCAGATGTAAGAACATGGATGAAACAAACAAATAATGTGAATAAATCACATTGTAATAAAACTGACCTGACTGACATTGTCCTACTTGTTTCACCCTGCACAGCTAAAAAGGAAACCAAAGATGTGATGTACTTGGGGTAGTTTTAGGACTAAGGATTATTTAGAATAAACAGATTTATCACTATTGGTATAAGTCTCAAAGAGGAACAGGAGAGAGCAGAAAATACGAAAGAGAAGAAATAGAGGATTAATACAATGGCTGCTGCTGTAGAATCATTTTTGTACATTATTACCCTAGAGTGTACCCCTGTAAAGAACATTTTTGTCTTGTCTTCCACCACCTCCTAAGCCTTCTGTATCCCTCTTCCTCCATGCTTCAGTCTTCCCAAGAGTCCTCCTTGGCATGCAAACTCACTTAGGAAAACTAAACTCTATAAAATTCAGATTTATACATATCTTTACAGGGTTATTCTGAGGTGTATGTCTTAGTATAAGCAGAATTGTCTCAGCAAATGCATATTTCTCTTAATTTCTGATTGAGGAAAAGGCTTTTAGCTCTCTGACCTTACAATTCCTGAGTTAGAATGAATAAAATTCACACAGACTTCCCTGTATATGTTTTTCCATGGTATTACATATGTAACAGTACAATCTAAGCAATTCTTCAGCTCTTATTTATAAACATTATTGGATAAAATTGAGAGGTTTACTACATATTTATGAAAAATGTATTTTCACTGCATTTAGGGTAACAACATGGGTTTGGGAGTGTGAATTGAAATTATAAAAGTGAATGAAGATGGTCAACAACAAATTAGGAAGACAAGAATGGGAAAATGGTGGAAAAGACAGGATTGAACATCAAAGTGTCTTGGATACTGATGGGATGATAATCCCAGAGGAATTAGAGGGCAAATGAGTGAAGGGAGCTGGAGGTGGTGAAAGAAAAAACTTTGAAATGTTAATCAGCTAAAAGTGGTGCTGAATAAAGACAATACTGACTGAAGCCTCTGTTTCTTTTAGAAGTAACCTGCATTAAATACAGGTCCACGCTAGGAGAATTCTTGCTTGCATTTACGAGCAACTATTCCCAAAACTAATGCCAGTAATGGCACTAGAAATTCACAAATCTGGGGGAAAGGAGCAATAAAACTAATATAATGAAAGATCAATGAAAGTGAGGGAATGTAACTAGAACTATAAAAGAATAATCTTCACTGGTGGTGCTCAACCAATAGAGGATTATTGCTCAGGCATTTGTTCTGGGGCAGATATAAAACATTCCTTGCGTGACATTCTACTTACAATTCCCTAAGTCACCAAAGAACCATTTCCCTTGGGACAAAAACAGTGTGTGTTACCTGACCTTTCAGAAACAAATGGTATTTTCAATGCAGCATGAATTTATTATTTTTTATTAGTTTAATGAGAGGAAAAAAAAGAAGAAACGGGGAAAAAGAAAATCGAAATAACCATAAAATCTTATCAAGAGAGAGTATGGTTTTACCTTAGGGGTGGATTATGAAACATTAATAAGGAGCATTTTCAAATTAAGAACAAAAAAGAACATATTTAAAATCTTTTGGAAATATTTTTAAAGAGAATAGAAAGGAGTCAGTTCTATTTCAAATGTATAAAAACTATAGTGATGAGAAATAACAGGTTTTTTAGCAGAGAAGCAAAATAAATAAAAAAGGCCACAGGAAAACCCTTTTTTATGTCTTCACAGTTGCATGCTAAGGAGACATAACTATGTTACACATAATGTTATTTTCTGTGCAGGCCCCAAAAGTGAAGAGAAAATGCCTGAAAAAACACATTTATCAAACAACCTTGCTAGGGTAGGAACAGTAGATGGTTAGAGTCTAAAAGCAGTTATGTTTCAGCAACAACAGAATCATAATAAATGGTTTAGCCTTTTCCTAAATCCTTATGCTATTTAACATATGTAACTAGGGAAACACATAGCAGAATTTTTTTTTAATAATGCTTATCATAATTTATAATCTAGAACCCTCCAAATGCCCTGTGCTTTAGCACAATTTAATAGATTTAATATCCCTGACACAGCAGAAATTTTGATATTTTGATATCAAAAAAGTGCAAAAAGAGAGGACTCTCTTCAGATTTGTCCCTGTTCCCTGATTCCCTAAGACTTCTGTTCCTCAGTTTTAACTGCAATTGTTCACTCAACCCTTTGCTGTAGGCCACCATCATTCCTGTTAATTCCTTCAGGCTCTCTGCAGCTGATCCATGTGTGTCTTGGTTGTGGGGCCCAGAGATGACCACAATATCCCACCTAAAAGTCACATGGATGTTGAGTAATCCTGAAGGGATCTATCCTGATAGAGATAGAATGTTGTTTAAAAAAGATAAAAAATTATGTGGAAACATTTCAAAGCATACAGTATGAAGGTATGCAGGTGCCTTGATCTCAGAAGTCAGATTTGATCTCAGAAGAATATTTGCCATGCTGAGCTCCTCACTGGACAGTTTTACTTACCACACAACACATTCTCTCCCTGGTTGCAGGCACCCAGCTCCCACTGACTTTGAAAATGTCAAACTGCATCAAAGTTAGATTCACTTTAAGATCAGAAACCTACCAGAGGTTCAGGGTAGCCTATACATTTTAGTTTCTCTTTTCCCCAGCTTATAACACAGAACTAAGGGTATATGGAGTTCCAGCTTTCTGCTGGAGGCGGAAGAGAAGCTGCTGGATCTATAGGTCTGCACAGTCAGAGCTCTAAGGAGTTTATTTTATGGGGATGTATAAAAGATACAGAAGAGCTTTAAACTAGGAGTGATATGCTGGAAAAAGAGCTCTTGAGAACTTGTGGCTGAGGATTAAGGAGCAGACCAGTGTAGGTGACACTGTAGTGGGTGCCTGCTGTGGGCCACCTAACCCTGCAGAACAGAGGGTTGAGGCTTTCACAGGCAAGTAGAAACAGCCTCCATGGGGGAGCAGCCTGATTATCTGCTGGAGGGGCAACACAGCAGCAATGCAGTGAGCTCCTGGGAAACTTCCTGACATAACTGGTGGAGGAGGCAGTGCAGAGAGATGTTCTGCTGGACCTCACACTCACAAACAAGGAGAGGCTCACTGGGGAGGGGAGTCAAAGGCTGCAGTGACCATGAGAGCACAACCTGGACTTCAGGAGAGCAGACTTGGCCCTCTTTGGGGACCTGCTTGGAAGAATCCCACGGGATAAACTCCTGGAAGTAAGAGAGGTGTCACTAGAGAGCGCGACACAAAACACGCAGAGATAGCTACTTCAGCTAGTGAAAGGCAGAGAAGCGCTCCACTTTATTTTGGTTCACACATTATTTAGAGTTTTTAGAACAGCTGTGGATTGGATAGAGTGGTCACCACCTCTCCAACCACACTGGTCAATAAAAGAGTCTATCAATCTTTCTCCTCCCAGGAGAAGGAATGAAAAACAAAGAGAGAGTTAGCAAAACATCTGCGTGTTTACAGAAAAACCTCGTGAGAAACTTTACCATAGAAATTAAACATCAGAAGGCTAAAACTCAGGGCGACAGAGAGGTCCAAGAAAGTTCATTGATAAGGAAGGATCCCTTTGTATAAAGCTCAAAACTGGTCCATCCTGAGCAGCAGGGAGTCCAGCAAGAGTCCTGTGTGCATGAACAACCTTGCAAAACTCAGACATAAAAAAGGGACTACACACAAAGGGGAAGCTTGGGCAGATAACCTGGGAGGAATATAGAAGCACTGTCCAAGGACATAGAGATGTGGTTAGACAAGCCACAGCCCACTTGGACTGGAATCTGCTAGGGGGTGTTGATGGGTATTTATTTATTTGAATTTGAAGCTAATGTAAATTGTAAATTGAAAACTTTTTAATTGGTGTAGTGCTGCTTTCTGAGAAAAATAGTTGCTAAATATCAATGTTTGTAAAATTAGTTTATTGGTATATTATAAAAGGAATACAGCAACGAATCTGGAAGAAAAAATAGTTGATATTGATTGAATTGCATACAAAAATCAATATTAAAAAAAGAATTCATATGGTTGGACAGTGAAGAATTTGAAAGCTTTGTTAAGAAATGCTCCAGAATGGAGGGCAGCACAGCAGTTTCTAGTACTTTTGAAAGACTGAGCCCATGCTCAGCTCATACTGGTTTCATAAAATATTTTATATCCTACGAAGGTTCATTATTAGAAATGAGGAACATACAGTGATGTGAAAGATGAGAGGCCTCCCTGAGAGAATACATTTTATCCAAAACAAAGCAAGTAACATTTTCTAAGAGAATTGTTTCTCAAAGATGTTTGTTCTTAAGATTTCACTTGGTTTACAATTGTTTTATTCTCTCCAAATTTGAATGTTTTGTTATTTAAACTTTAAGACTTCACTTTCATTCCTCAGGCACAGAGATACACAAAGGCCAAAGAGCACAGATTTAGGATTATAAAACAAAAGCCTTAGAAGCGATAGCTGCCTATTCACAGTAGACATATTAATTCAAGGAGATCATCCTTTTATTTACTGTTTTCTAAGGCTCTGTGCCCCAAGCTTTAAGATATTTCCTGAATTTGTATTACATTTTATTCTTGTTTCATCTGAAAATATAAAAAAGCAGTCAAAGTACAAGACATGTGTTCTACTATTTCTTTTGTTTAGGTTTTTGGGTTTTTTTTTACTGAAAGGGGAATTGTATAAAGTCACTCAGATTTCAATCTGCTGAAGTATACTGTCCCACCATGACTCAGAAATTTTAATTTAGTCTTTGTAACAGCTGTAAATGTATGCAAATAGCATTGTACTTATCTATTTTTTCTTTAATGTGGAAAATAAGCACATTTTTACGCTCTCAAAATATTTCAGAACACTGAACTTTTCACCAGAAAACTAACTGTCCTTAGCTGTTTCTTCAACTCAGTAAATGTCAGGACTTAAACCTGAACTTCAGCAGCTGGGAACAATGGCTATCAATTGCCTTCCCCCCCTGCTGTTGCTCATTAACAGCACAAAGTGTGCTTATTTAAATCCATCCTTATCGCCTGGTGTACAAGGAGTGACTGAATTCAGCAGCTATCAGAAGTACAGCAGATCAGATCTTCCTGTTTATTGATTTGTGAAGAACAGCCTCACACTGCTTTGACAGCTCTGAGTCAGTGAGAGCAAAGAAAGAAGCTTTTCAGCTCTTGGGAGGAGAATTGCTGGGCAACATTAAAGGGGGCCTTGTAGGAGCTGGTTTCCTTTGATGTGCAGTCAAATTGGCTGTGCTGGAGTCAAGGTCGGGAGGCTGTGGAAATGCTGTGAATATGGTGGGGAAATTAAAGAAGTGTTATTTTAATAAGTATTGTGTGTATGCATGCTGATTGATACAGGAAATTGCCCTTCTCTTTTTGTGAGAGCAGCTTTTGGCGAAACATATTTTGACAAAAAATAAAAGGAAAAGGAGATTGTGTGTCCTTTTGCTGCTGCACTAAATATAGCTGTTTAGATGAGAATCTTCTGTTCTTTCCCTCTTTTATTGCCATTTCTCATCAGAATCCCAGCCATTCAACAGTTGTCTTAACTCTTTACATTTAGCACTTTTTTAACTAGTGATGTCATTTCTGCAGTTTCGTGTTAATAAGTATTAAAAACTTCTACTCGCACGCCTTCGCGTAATGTTTTGAATAAATTCATTGCCAAGTTCATGAATGTGAATTTTCTGAGAGTGCTGAGCACAGAGAGGCGCCCAGGCAGTAACCTTGGCTCATGCAGGCACTCCTTGCAGAGCAGTTCAGCTGGCAGGCAGAGCTCAGATAAGCACCCTCAGATAAGGGGGAAATTTCCCCCACTGAACTTGTTCTGCTGAAAATCAAAGGTGTGGGCAAGGCTGTGGCAGGATTACACCACAGCTAGACCAAAGCCCTTTTGTCTCTGTAGTGTTGGTAGGTCCAGGAGGACAAGATTGATGGATTGACAGAGAGACCATTTTTATAGCCCTGTGCTGAGGCACTCCTTGTTTGCAGGCACAACTTCAATGATATGATGGGTGTGCCTCTTCCTCCAGCACATCTTGGAGCAGTTCAGCAACGCCAGCACCTCTGGAAAGTTGCTGTTGGGTACTTTTTGAGGACATGGAAAATACTGAGAATTAAACAGCTCTTGGTTCAGAGCATAGCATACAAAAATACAAAAGATACTGTTTTTTGATGCATTTTTGAGGAGCCTATTTCACTTGATTTGAAGGAAAAACAAAACCAAGAAAAAATCCAAATTGGGAATTACCTATGGCTTGTTTATGAAAAATAAACACTTTTACATGCCAGTGAGAATTTTTTTCAAGAATCATGAAACATTTATGAAGACTTATATGGACAGAATCTTCTTCTTCAGATTGTTGGTGTATAAGCCACTAAGTCAAATCCAACTCTGATTTTATTGGATCAGAGACACATTCTTCTGTAAGTTTAAACAAGGATTGTTTCAGTGGGTATTTTTTGTACACCATTATCTGAGTTATTGTGGGTTCAAATTCTGTTATTTTACCATTTATGTGTTAGTTTTGATAAAATTAATAGAAACTGACTGCAATAATCTTCCTTGGTCTACCACCAAAAGTGAGTTCATCTTTTACTGTCTTTTACCTAAAAGGTAATATGCCAATACATCAGCAAGTGGTGTTTCCTGGCAGCCAAGTGGAATAATGTTTTGTACTCTCAGGTGATATTTCCTTAGAGGATACTCAAGATTTCTCAGTGTTTTCTTCTTCCCTGTATTGACAAAATCTACCTCTAGAAAGAGGTATTTCCTGGCTCACATCCAAAGCTGTTCAGTTGGAAAGTTAACCCTGAAGTGTGTAGGTATTTAATTTTGCTGATGTACATATACAGCTATAAATCTTCAGGTTAGTAATTTTGTGCAGTTTAAAGGTTACCTGGATATATTGAAGGGATTGGAATTCCCAGTTTGAGCACACTTACAGAGTTGTATAGGCTGTGTGCTGGCAGTTGTCATGTGTACCAAAGGGTTCCCACGCTCTTTTCTGACCATTATTTGGCTGCTAAAATTTTCCTATATGAAACACTGCTCCCCACTGTGTTTGTAAAGTTCTCATTCTCTTTAGGGATTCTTCATGCCGGCAAAAACTTTTTCCATCCTGATTGACTTAATGAAAAGTATGTACTAATATAAGGGAGGAGCCATATATTTCTTTATAAACCAGTATTTCCTAATGACAAAATAAGTATGTTATGAGGTAATTTTAAGACAATTCTAAAGACTATATACATTTTCATTACATTTTTCCAGTGGTTTTTATCTGCACATGTTTAGGTATGTTTAACATTATCTTTCTAGTACTCACTGAAAGGTCATTTCTTGGTTAAAAATAATAGCACATCAGTTAATGATTCTGTACTTAAGCTAATTATACTGATGACCAGAACCAGCCCTTTCATGGTTTTCTATGCACTTAGAGACTTCCCCAGGTTGTATCTGTGCAGTGGATTGGGTGTGAACTCAAGCTCAAAGTCAGTCCCTGGTGTGAAGCATTACTGAACAGAAATATCTGTCCATGCAATTCAGTGGGAAGCCAGAAAAGATGACACAGAAATGGAGGAAGCTGCAGGAAAGGCACCTGAAAAATGATTTGAGGAAAGAAAGCAAATGGGCATTTTTGCTTATAGTGTTAGTTTTAAAATTGTAAGCAAATAAATCATGTCTTGGCAATAAATTGCTGTTGCTTAGTTAAACAAGATTTTGGGTTATCTGGCAAACACACACAGTCATATCAAATATCTCATTAATTCTATCATTATTTTTCCCTTCTGACCATACAATGCCCAGTTACCATACAATAGTTCCCTCCTACCACCAACCAAAACAATTCCCTGAAAGTTTTAAGATGTGGATTGCTTTCTACTTGTGCAACCTATTTGTTTCCTTGTTGTGTATATCACAACTGGGCCTATTAAAACACACTTACCTTCTGCTTTGCCAGTGTTGATGGAACACTTTCTCTTACAGGCAATATTTAAGTGAACCTGCTTCCTATAAGTTACTTTATTTATTGCATTTCAAGATTGTTCTATCATTACTTTCAAGTATTTTTTCCTTGTTTTATCTAATCCCATTCTTAGGGATGACTTAATGACATCCTTCTAGCATTTGGGCTATAAAGAGACTGGTAGATGTCACTCATACACCAGGGAATCTTATTGTAACCATCCCCTTTTGGCTGCTTGCTCAATACTCCACTGAGATTTTCAAGGGTGAGGATAAAACCAGTCCTAAGCTATTGTGTCTGTTTTTATGTAGTACACCAACCCAACAAAACATTAGGAACATGTTCTTCAAAGGTCTGTTCTGAGGAAAGGTTTGAGTGAAGGACTATGGTTTGAGTGATTAAAAGAACAGCGAAACTTTTGTACCAGCTGCTCTCTTTTGGTTAACCTCATTTCAACACTTGGTTAAAATAGGGTTATCCTATCCACATTAAAAGAGATTACTTTTCTAGTGCTGATTTATAATACTGTACTTTCAAATGTACTTTATAAGTAGTTTAGAAAAAGTATTAACAGATGGATATTCTGACTTCAATATTGACAAGCAGCAATCAGACTATTTTCAGGTACATAAAGTCAGGCCAATTTGCTATACCTTTATTTATCAGCCTTTTCATTTTCAGCTTCTTCTAGTATCAGTTAAGATGGGGGACAACAAAGAAAAAAAACAACACTTTTTTTTTTAGCCTTCTTTTTTTTTAGTGACACATTTAATCTCATCTGAAGCCAATTTGCTATACCTTTATTTATCAGCCTTTTCATTTTCAGCTTCTTCTAGTATCAGTTAAGATGGGGGACAACAAAGAAAAAAAACAGCACTTTTTTTTTTAACCTTCTTTTTTTTTAGTGACACATTTAATCTCATCTGAAGCCAATTTGCTATACCTTTATTTATCAGCCTTTTCATTTTCAGCTTCTTCTAGTATCAGTTAAGATGGGGGACAACAAAGAAAAAAAACAGCACTTTTTTTTTTAACCTTCTTTTTTTTTAGTGACACATTTAATCTCATCTGAAGACCCTGAGATATACATAATAACATGATAAGAATGAAAACAATTTCATCTTTCATCTTTTAAATGACCAATAACAATTTTTGAAGGAAACTGCTTAATTTTAAACTGAATGTTCACTAATTAAAAAATGATCTGATTATAATTGCTCTTTGTTTTTTGTCTAGAAAAGAGTAATTTTTTTCTCCTCTCTTAACAGGTGGCCGTTGATGAGCGCATCAAGCAACTGCATGAAGCTCACAGGGATTTTGGCCCTACTTCCCAGCATTTTCTTACCAGTGAGTGATTTCTCATTTCCCATTCTTCTTGTGCAGTTTGCATACATATTTAATTGATAATTTTGTAGCCATATGCTAGTTATTGTTATGAGTTTCTATTTTAGATTGTATTGCAATTGTTTTCTTTTCTTTTTTTTTTTCCCCTGGGTGCAGAGGAGTGTTAAATAAGTTCATATTGTCCAGGTCCTGGGTAAAAGGAAAACATCTGCCATTATCAAGTCTCTTTGTCCCCACTTCTATCTCTGCAAGGCTCATCTTCATTTGGGGGTTCCCTTTAGGACTGGCAAATTAAAATTATGTTAAAAAGAGTTTCTGATTATTTTAACCCAGAAAGGATTAAAACCCCCCCAAAAAACCCAAAACAACACAAATTTATCTGTTTAAAGAAATGTTCAGCTCCAAAAAAGGGCAAAACAAGACATGCAAGAAAAAAATTTTACAGGATTTGATCACGTATCAGAGCAGTGAGAGGATCAAAACCGGGGTGGGAAAGTTGGCAGAAGAATGGCAGCTCAGTAAACTTTTTACAACTCTGCATAAAATACAATTGCCAGCAAAGTTCCTGCTTCACCTCCACATGCATTCTTTTATCAAGGGTGTTTTGAAGTACACTGAAAGACAACTTGAAACACCTTCAAAGCTCCAAGGCAGTGACTAAAGTGAAGCTTCTTAAAGGCCATGTCTTTTCCATTGTACTTCAATTAAGGAAAGTAAACAGTAAAGCTTTATTTAAGAGATTATATCAGCAGAACAGAACACAGTCACAGGATAATGGTCTCCTACATGCAGAGGGACAAGCTATCCAGACATTGGAAATAGATGTTACTATTATTGCACAGCTACATTCACAGTGGGATAGAGGACAAACTTTTCTTCAGCTGATACTTCATTGTCATTTTAATAGGTTAACCATTTTCCCACTGAAGATCTCAATGGGAAACCGAAAATTCTCAGCAGGATGACCTGCAAAATCAAAACCAAGGTCGATGTTGTGCCATATAAGACTAATGCAGGCTGATTCAACCCTGAATCTTTTTTTGTCAAATGATGACCCTATGAAGAAATAAGCCCTATTTTCATTATTTCATTATTTTTTGTTTAAAACCCACTTTTCTTTAACTCCTGATCCACCACCAGTGAGCCATATTCTTCTTTGTAACTAATTAGAGCCAGCAAATTGTGGACATCATTCTGGATACTTCATGCCATTTGAGGATCATCATAGGAAAAGGAGTCAGGTGAAAACATGTTGATTTTGGAGATATTCAAATCACTTAGAAAAATGGGCATTTGTATTGGCTTCTTTGCTCTCTCTCTCTTAGGTGTGTGTAAATACATCATCTCACTCATGCATGCAAAAGTTAGGTATTTGAAGCTCTGAAAACAATTGCAGAATCCTTCCCAAGTCTAAAAGTTCAGTCACTGAAATCTGCCATCAGTCCATACATCAGTCCTGTCTTTCATAAGCATCAAATTCCAAAAGCATCCTCTATCATGTACTGTCACTATGCCTGGGGAAAATACCATGCTTAGACATGCTTTTTATGTCCTACCTCTGCTGCATCCCTGCACAGATGGAAGCACATCTATGGGAGAGAGAGCACTGCAGGAGAGAGTGCCACAGTCCTTGCCATCCAGCACTAGAGCTTTTTCTGCAGCTGTATTTTGGGGGTGAACAAGTCAGACATACAGGTTGCCAAACAGAATCAGGCAGGTCCAAGGAAGGTGAATTTAATGGCTTGTAAATTAGGTTTCAGTACATGGCAGACAGAGTCCAAGTTGATCAGTCTGCGGCAACAGAATGAAAAGATTAATCATAGCAATTTTATGGTTTTATTTTATACACTCAAAACTCACAGAGCATTTTTATCTAAGGAGCTGAGATATACATAAGATCAGTGCAAACTATAATCAGGAAGGAAAATAAGCAATCTATTAGCTGTTGAATATCTAGTTTATATGGCAGTAATAATCAGTTCATCTTCCCTACTGAGCATCAACTTTCCCTCTTCCATACACACTTGCTCATCTTAAGGTGCAAGTAATAATATCTGTTTATATTCTTATATGAAAAATTACCCTTTTATAGTTGATATACCTTTAAGTAGTTTTGCAAAGAGGCTGTTACTGCAGTCAAGGTCACAAAAAATCAGTGATTGAATTACATTTCTCTCCTATCTGAAAGAAATAAATATGATCTGCCAATCATGGTAACTTTTTAATGTGCTTGTTATTATTTTATACAGAGAAATTATAGCATCATCTGTCTTTTTCTGCTTGGTTGAAACTGAAGCTGTATGGGGCTGTTGAAAACCTAGCACAAAACTTAGCACAAAACCTAGCACAAAAGCAATGGGAGAGTGATGCAGGGACCTTATATTTGTCATGCCCTGTGAGGAAAGAAATCAAGTGGTAGTCCCTGTTTCTAAGCACTTGCAGCCTGTTCTAAGGGCTATTCATAGAGCTGTTTCTGAAAGAGATTGGAAAGAAGGTGTGAGCTAGAGAGATAAGGAGTGTAAAAGCAAAATTAAAAAAAAAGTGTATTCTTATTTGTGGCATTTTTAAATTAGAGACAGTTTTTCTCCATTGTCTTTTCATGCAGTTCAACATTCCTTTCCCACCCTTTCATCTTTTAAATGACCAAGTGCCAGTGTTTATCAATGCTGTGGCATGGGATAATTCAGATGTTTCCTGGCTGTAAATTAAAGAGATAGTGGCAAAGGAATGGGATCCACTTGTGTCTCTCTCCATCAAGGCTTCGGTCTGCCTCAAGTATAAAAGATTTATCAAAACTGGCCTTTACTTTTCCATGTGAATTTGCCTCTCTCCAGGCCTCATAAATTTTTAATGGGCTCTCTCACCCCACTCCTTGAGCTTCTGTCCTTCATGCTTCCCCAAACTCATTTTGCTCTGCCAGTGCCCGCAGAGTCAGTCCCAGCTCCAGCTCAGTTCATTCCTTGGCAAGGACACACAGCATTCACAACAATAGTTAAGATACCTCTGATAAATGTACTACATGGGCAAGACTTTATATCATGAACTCGTGGAGTGAGTTTGTTGGTTTTGAAGGACTTGCTATTTAATTAGAATTCTCTAAATCAGGGTATAAAAACACAGCAAAAATAAGATCTTTCTATTAAAGAGAAACTTGTAAATATTTAGCAAAGTAATTAAAAGAAAAATCTGTGATCCTTTCATGGATGATGGTGCTTAATTTGGGAATTATATACAGTAACTGAGGTGCGAAAAAGAATATTTACAAATTTTAAACACAAGGCCAGCTCCAAAGTTTTCAGTGACTCCTCTGGAATAATTTTACTGCTTTGACTTCACCTTTATTTTTCTCTGTGATTCTGCCTCTTAAAAAAAATGAGATTCACTGTCTCTTGTTGGAAGACCCACCTATGTATGTCACAATAGTTATTACTTCTTTTGAGATGCAGAAATACCTTTTTTGAGAGGTAACATTGATGGTTTCTAATATCATTTGCAGTGCTATTCAGCAATCACTCATACTTCTTAATGGCATAGTTCATTCATGTGCATTGGTGGTGATTGCTGAAAAATAGGTGTTACATCTTTTAAAACCTTGCAATTTACTGTCCAACCCTAGTATGAGCCATCTTTTAGTAAGTACAGCATGTCAGTGAAGTGACTGCATGAAACAGTGCTCAGGGTATAACTGGCAATTACTTCAGATCATGACTGGAAGATTCCAGTGGTTTCCAAGCTCAGACAACATGGACTTTCATCAACATGAAAAACCTGGGAATACAAGGAACAGAAAGAACATTTAGGTTTGCAAGGCTAAAAGGTTGATATACCCATAGCCAAAATTTTGTGATTCATATTTCCCAGGTTATTCTGCCTGCTTATGTCAGTACCAGACTGTTAAATCTTCACACCTAAGTTTGTGCTAGGACCTGGAGATACCTAACAGGAGATACCTCACTGTGCCTTTCAGTTTTGGACTTGTAAGTAAGAGCAGCACTTAATTTAACACAAGATGAGGCAGCTTTAGCATCTTTCATTCAGAAACAGAAAGATGACAAATGCTGGAGCCACCAGTTTGTGTTGTCAGTGATCAGAGTGCATCTGCTGCATTTTACATCAGATAATTGTTGCTTAAAAATAAAAAATATGGTCATGGGATTGGGCTGTGTATCCTAGGTCTCTCCTTCTCAGGATAAGCTCAGAGCTATTCAGGTTCAGATCTGAGTCTTTTTTTATTATTATTTCTGTGCCTTTGTGTTTTCCTTCAGTTATTTAGGCCACTCTCCTGAGAAATTGGAGATGTGTCTCTGAATTTATATGAGTTGGCAGAGAAGTACTCACTTCTCCCACCTTCTGTGTGGGTGCTCAGATTATCATGCAAAGCAAAGACTCAGGAAGCTCTTCCCTGCACAGGCAGATGTCTTTAAAAGGCTGAGTCCTGCTCATTGAGACATCCAAGTCTAAAAATGAGAGGGCTCTATTACTCTTAGGACACTTTGCCAATCCATCTGATAGATTATTTTCCAGAGCAAGCAACTGTATCTTTCTCTTATTTGGCACTGCATACATTATATCATATTGTCTTTCTGATAGACTTTTGACAAGCAAGAGTTGAAGACCATGTCCATTCATCCATGTCCTTTGGAAAAATGGTTAAATATTTTTAGATATCACAGGAAATGTTTTGATTAGAAAATATCACCTGGTAGTAGAATAAAGATTGAGGATAAGTGGACACAAACAAATCAGCCTAACTCTGAGAACTCTCTGAAAGCAAATGGATTTTTTTTTGTATTTAAATGTATTTATAAAAAATTATTCATATATTTTATACATTTAAATATGGTCATATTAGCTAGAGGACCCTGATTGCTAGAAAACTGTTTTTCTACTTCAGTATAAATGTAAAGGAAATACACGTGCTTCTGAAAAAGGAAAAGCTAGGAAAGTACCAACAAAACCAAATACACTTCACAGGTCTTGCAATTGTGGTTATCATAGTGAATTTCTAAGATCACTGGGCACCAATTCAACCTGAAGACTTGTGTAATGTGTACATCAGGTTTAAAGTTAGGAGAAAATGCCTTCAGTCCGTTTCTCCCTTGTTTAGAATATCATGGCCATAGCTACAGCTTTTGACAGTGCTTGCCTTGGCCTGACTGCTAAAGGTCTTTAAGAGTAGTAAAACATTGACATATTTTTAGAGATCATATTTATGCTTACTTTTGGAATAAAAGTAGTAGAATTAATTTTACAGTGAGCTTTCATTTTTTCATTATGCATTATTCTCAGGAAAACGACAAAAATCTCTCTATACATCTTAATAACATTTTTGATTTTCAATTTAATAGTATTTATTGAATTCAAGTTTTATATTTTTCTCTTTTCTGCACTTTGTGCTAAGTGATCCTATCTATATAATATATTGGGATACAAATTTCTAAAAAAAATTGTAAGGTCAGTTTTCAAATTATGATGTTCTCCCCCTCTCTTCACCCAGAAGAAAGAAATTTTTCCTTGTAATTATTATTTTATGTTTGAGGGAAAAAAAGGGTTCCAATAAAAAATATTTTAGAATGGAGTCGAAAATAATCCAAATAATTTTAACTGTCTCTCTTGTGCTCTTGGCTTTAATATGTAATCTATTTAAAAATTACATATAATATTTATATTTAAAAAGAGAGGGATTTTTGAAGGGAGTGAGTAGGAAATATACTATCCTTTTTTTTTACAGCAACCTAATTAATTTCTGTAATTTATCCTTGGCTGGCAGAATATCCTATATTCTGTAATGCTACATAATTCACAATTAATCAAATACTATTTCTTGCTCTTAGTAAGATTCAAAAGATGTCTATTTATTCTCTATTAAACTTTTGTCCACTCTCTGAATTAATGTTGCTAAGACTGATTCTTCCCCCCAAAATTTTATAATCTTTTTGGAGTTACACTGGATCTGTGAATCCAAATGAAAGCTGCTTAGTTTTTTCACCCTGCCTGCCAAGTTTAACTCAGATGAATTTAACAACATTGCCATGTTGTCATGAGTTGTATGTTGTGTTCAGTTTAGGACATCCCTTTGTCCTCAAGCTCCAGGACTAGGATGCAACAGGCATATTCTATGTATGTATACCAGAATTTTTTCTGTTCTGTTTTGCTGTGTAACATATGGAATATTTACCAAAGATTTGTCTTTCTATTTATCTAATTTCATTTGTCAAAAATCACCACCAATTTGATTAGGCCATTTTACAACCTCATTTGATCAGCCAGTTTCAGAGACTCCATTTTTAAGAGCATAAGAGTGCAACAGAAGTTAGCTTTGGGATATGTGGGCCATTATAAACTCTATCTATATCTCTTTGCTCAAGTTCATTCCGTATTCTCCTATTAAACAAGTAGATTCTTGTATTTTTGCCATTGTACAGTTGTGTGACATTAAAAAAAATGAGCATTAGATGGATTTTATATTTCACAATACAAAGTGGCATTTGGAAACTTCTGGATACACTGTTCATAATTAAAGGTGTGCATTTTTCAGGTCTTACCATATAATGTTGACCCTAAACTGCAGATGATAAATCTGAAGTTGGCCATAAAGATTCCAGCAGGAAATGTAGGATGGAAAAGCCTCTTTTAACTCTTCTAAAATGACTGTCATAATTGGCTCTGATCACATGTTTAACTTTTTAATGACTAAAAATCTCTTCTTAGAGATTTTTAGTCATTAAAGATGACTTCTTCTCTGGTTAGACATGCTCTAAAAATGGTGCATTTGGTAAATGTCTACATGTGTGCTACAGTGACAGGCGGTGCTGACGGTGTTCCAGGGAAGTAGTGAGGGTTTGCTTGGATTTAAAACGGGCAGAATCCAAGCTGAGAAGGGGCTCTCTATTTCCAAAATGCCCATGAATCCATCCCCATGTGCAGCTGGGGCTTGGAGCAGAATAGACCCCAAGCTGAGCAAACCTTATGAAAGGCAGGTTTTGATTGATGCTTGTGCCTTGCAGCTTCTCAGTTGAGCAGTTTATGTATTCTGACATCAGTTTCTCAGCTACATCATGCAATATTAGACCTCAGTGCTACACAACATGGTCTGATTGTTCATCAGCCTTACCCAGAACAATAAAAAACTCCCACAATTTAGAAATTAATCTAAATCTTTGCTGAAAAAAGCCTATCTTTTACAGGTATATAGTGACATTTGTTGCAAAGGATCTCAAAGAGCTTGCAGGTTATGGAAGCACTTCTATGGTGTCACTGTCATGCAGATACACATTTTGGAGGTGGCATCCTGTCCACCCTGCATCATGCACTGATTATGGTAGGGAAATATTGCTTTAGCATGTTCTCTAAGCAGGAAAAGCATGACCTCCTTACAGTCTCTGGAGAGCAGTATTTTCTCATTTATAATGGTATCATCTGAAAAAAATCAAAATGTAGTACTCAATAAATCTTCTCTGAAAAGTTAAGGTAGCTTGCCTTACAGATGAGAAATTCTGATTCTTTTCCTGATGCAAAGATCATCTCATAATTTTTTTCTTCCTGCCTGCCTTTATCTGAAGTCACCAAGTCTATACCTTGCTGCAGTGAAAATCATTGTCATAGAAACAAAATTTATGTGAATAAACACTTTCTTAACTCTGTTTGTATTATGATATTAATGATGATAATGCTAAGTAGAAGTGTAAGTCACACAGGTCATGCAGGCTGAATCAGAGAATCATTATCATTAAAATGTGAAATATGAACATAATTCAGCACCTTGCTGAGTTACAGACACTGTGGCCACCAAACAAGATAATGGGAACATAAAAATGAGCTCACCTTTAACTACCACTTCATGGTGATGAAAGGAATATATAATAAATATAATAAATTTCTAACAAAGTGAGAAAAAATAATTGACAGGATAATTGACACTGATGTAACAGTGTATGAACTACACAATGCTTCTTTGTGGTTTCTGTCCAAAACCCCCTAGTGAAAATTAAGTCAGAAGATTTTTTTTTTGTATTTAGAACTGAAAAAGTACACTCATATGATGACTAAAAGTCTGTGCTGACTATTTAATTAAGGACCACTGAGAGTAACATTTAAATGTGGACATACCGAATTTACTCTCCAAATAGCTGAAGGAGAAATAGTTTACCATTGGTAAACATACATGTATTTTTCATTATGTTTGCAATGCTAAAGTGAAATATTTATAAGATTATTTTTTGTAGTATCAACTACTATCATCCTATTTAATATTTCATTCAGATCCCTGGATAGATTAAAACAGTACTGAAGTTCAGAGAGCCAGCATGCCACTATTTCATTTTACATTCTGCCAACAAGTAAGAATGTCAGCTCACCATCAAGAACTGTGTTCACAGGCAAAACAAGTCTCAGCTCTTAGAACACCCACAGAAAGAAATAAAACTCAAAAATTAGGTAACCATTTAAATGTATGTCAATGCAAATAAAGTGTAGGGAAATCTAAATGCACTCCTAAAATGCCCTGTATTTTGTTGTGGCATTTAATTTCAGTCACAACAGCTTTGAAAGTAGCTGGGTGCATGGTAATGGGTTCTTGCACTGTGCAGGTTTGAGCAATAAAACACTTTGGAATTACTCTCAGCAAGCAGGAAATGTCTGCTTCTTGAGTGCTGTAGCACACAGGGATACTACAGCATATATATATATATATATATATATATATATATATACATAAAGTCTTTGCTAGCAAGACATTTAGGTGGACTTAACCATTTGCCTGTACTAGTTTTGTAAGGGATAGTAAACCTGTACTGATAACCAAAGATAAGAAGCAGCTGGTCTCAGCTTCTGGGCTTCAGCCAAAAATGAAATTATTATACTGCCAAAAATGAAATTATTATTCTCTGTGTATAGCTGTAAAAAGTACTGCACTTTTTATCAACTCAAATTTATGCAAGGTTAGAATCATCCAGGAAACCAGAAGTGTATTATAGACAGCTTCGCAGCAATCTCTTGAAGGAATACTAAATCCAATTATGCAGAATATCACAAAATTGTTTGTTATTACTATAGTACTTAGCTCTCATGAAAGCAAAAGTATTTTTTCCTCTTCTAATGGATCAAGAACACTATCATATGTAAGATTCTGTGATAATAAGTTATGACTGCAAAGCTCTTACCCAGATTAATTCAGAAGCAACAGAAGAAATACATCTTCTGAAAAATACATTCAGCTTGGTTTCTGCAGCATTCTTTTCTGTCCTTTAGCTATTGAATTAAAAACAAATCTTAAAGTGAAACAACTGTAACTTGCTAATATTCCCATTGGGAATATTAATGATTGCTTGGGAGAGAAATCTGTAACAAGGTCAATTTTTAGTTAATACTAAAGGGTATTTTGTTTTCAAAAATGATGACTTAGTGTAATCTGACTTGAATTATTCCTCAGACAATGCCAATTGCCATGGGTAAGAACCCTACAACTGTCACTGAGTAAACATTTTAAAACTGGTTGATGGATCACATATTAGAGCACATGAGGTTACTATTACTGAATGAAAGCATGTAAAGAAATCTCACAGTAACTGATACTGTAAAATGGAATAGTGATCTCTCTCTAACTCCTGGGCTTTTGTTTCCTACTGCCATCTAGAAAAGAGATTATTGGATCAGTCATCAAGATTATATTTACAGCATTTTGTTTTCTTACAAGTAGAAAGAATATTTAAGCATCATGGTTAAGAATTTTGTATGAACCTGAAAATGGGGTTGAAAGTTATTTCGAAATTTTTAACAACAAAACTTTACTATTTTTGACAAATAACACTATACTATTTTAACAACAAAACTATACTATTTTTGATACTTTTTTCATTTTTACAAATCACATAACAGATTGTATCTTTACATCCTTTGAGGCTGTAGCAGAGCACAGAAACCAAGCAGGAAGAGCAGCTCAATGGACAGCAGGCTCTGCCTCCACAGCTCCTCAGCCATGCAGTCTATGAACACAGAACCAAAGGGCTGTGCCTGGCCCAAGAAGGAGTATTTGATCATATATAAATTAGGTGTATATTTGAGTATTTGTATTTGAAAGTACATATGGTTTTGTGCTCCTGTGCTTGTGGGCCATGCTACAGACTTCAATGGCAGTGCAGTGTGCTAGTTTCCCAAGAGATCTAACACTGTAATTAAAATTCTGTTTCTTGCAGATTTTGAGAGTTACTGATTCTCATGGTTCATACTTTTGAAGTTTACTTTTCTTCTGTTAAGAACATGAATCTGTGTAAATGTCAGTAATAGGAAGGCAGTGACACTCAGCCACAGATGGCTGGCTGGGGGCTGAAGACAACAGCAGAACGTGCAGAGATGCTGAGGCAGAATTTTCAGAACTCCTTGGCCACCAGCAATCTGAAACAGGATTATCATATTTATGTAGACAGGCTTTTCACAAGGGCATGTAGTGATAGGTCAGGGGGAAATGGCCTTCAGATGAAGTAGGATAGATCGAGGTTGAGTGTTAGGAAGGAATTCTCTGCTGCAATAGTGGCAAGGCACTGGAAGGTTGTCCAGAGAGGCTGTGGACTCCCCATCCCTGGAGATGTTCAAGATCAGGCTGGATGGGGTTTGGTTAACCTGGTCTCATAGGAGGCTCCCTGCCCTTGCTGGGCAAATAGAAATTAGATGATCTTTAAGGTCCCTTCCAACCCTAAGCATTCTAGGATTCTCTTTCTTCCAAACATATTCCTTCCTTTCCCTTGCTTCTTAGCATTGTCCAAAATTTATATGAAATTCATTCACCCTCTCCCCAGCCTGTATCCTGTTCTCACCTGCTCTTCCTTCTCCTCTTCAGACCCTCTATAATGGCACCAGTTTCTCCTATGGCTGATTTGTGTCCCCTCTGTGAAGTCCCTGGTCTCCCTCCAACCCTTCTTCACAAGTCATGTGCAAAAGTAGTGAGATTTCCCTTTACAGCTATTTTAGAAGCACATTTCATCTCTTTCCTCAAATTCTTGTCCGTACTCCAATACCTGGGCAAGAGAGAGAAACTATTCTTCATTCTACAGACTGACTTCTGTGAATCTGGTACAAAATAGATGAAATATGTATATTGGTAGTTATTATTTTATGGACTGTGATTTGTTGATTTTGATAAAGCAGGTTGGGAGTGGTATTTTTAAAGTACATATTTTGAGTAAGAGAGGGAAAGAAAATAGAGCCAAATGGTCAAGAAGCCAATTCCCAGCTGTCCTGATAACAATTGCTTTCCATTGTGAACAGCAGGGGTCACTAAAAAGAAGGGTTATGCTGGGTGAGGCAAACAGGCTTTTTTTTTCCCCATTAGATCACTTTTCATTTGTTTTCTGTTTTAATAATTATATTAAAGAAAGAAAAGTCTTCGTTCTACTTTGTTTGACAGAAAATAAACTTCTAATAAAAAAATTATCTCCCTGATTATGGCCCAAATATAAATTATCTCTGCCTCTAATAAAAAATAATTTATAATTCTTTTGTTAAATGAGTTTTATAAAAACCTCTTTTACAAAGTATTTTCATTGTGTTGTATAGCTGATGTTGACATATAACACCATGATAGCCAAAAGTGAGCAAAGTTATTTCCTCTCTGTTTGTTGTGATCATACTCTCATTTTCTCCATTATTTGCTGTTATTGGAAGACAGTAAGATACAATTAGTAACGTGGAGAAATAAAAATAAAAATGTCCACCATTTAGAGTAAGTCAGCAAGAGAATATCAACAAACAAAATACTTAGATGGTCTCTCAGTGTAATTTCACTCAACATAAAATGTAAACAAGTGTGGAATTCTGTCCTGAGAAGGATGGGAAGTGGTGACCACACAAGGAAAGAAATAGAAGAAAACCCAGTCAAACACCTTAGCAGGAGGAATCCTACAAGGGAACACACCAGAAAGATAGGTTGCTTGCTCTGCTTCATATCTGTTCCGTGGGCTTAGCTTTCAAGGAGTTTTTGCATTTATCTTTGCAGCTGAATGAGTTCAATTTCTCTCAGATTAGGACAGAAGTTTCAGAGCAGCAGGTTAATCCTTCCCGCCTTCACGGGCAACTGAGCAAACAGACCTGTGTCAGCGAGGCTGACTGTAAAGCTGTAATCCTAGAGATTAACATTGTCTCTCCTGTTTGACCTCCACATTTCTCTCCTAGGTATGTTTGTTTGTATGAATGTATGTGTGCAGTTATTTATTTATTTATTTGTTTGTTGTTAACAGCTTCTGTCCAAGGCCCCTGGGAGAGGGCAATCTCACCAAACAAAGTGCCGTATTATATCAAGTGAGTATAAATAGTAATTAATTCCAGATATTTGCATTTCTTGTTTAAGAGGAGAGTTAGTAATTTTTTTAAATGATAGTGAACTGCTCCTATAGTGTCTAAATGGCAAGGACAAAAAGGAAAAATCCTGCAATACATTTCACAGAGTGTGCTAGTTATCTAAAAACACAGTAGTATGCCCTGATTTGTAAGTTGTTTGGTTTATACCACTATAAATCACCAGCAAATGAAGTAAAGCTTTGAGGTACCTGGATTATAATTTAAATTGTGCCATTGTTCTCTGTATGTGTGGCAGGTTTTGCAAAACCAAACCCCCAACATTCTGAATTGCAGTTGTAAATGTGATACACTAAGGGTTTTTTAACCCTATAATTTTTAATTATTTGTAATAATTTAATTAATTATTAATTTTAATAATTTTTAATGGTTTTAAATGCACGTACTCAGTACTATGAATTCCTTTAGGGACAGTACTTGGTAAAGTCCATAGCTGAGGAATGACAAGGAGCAATTAGTCCCTAAAGCCTAATATTTTTGAGTTTAGTTCCCAAATTAAGCTACTTTGATTTAAATGATGTGCCTGCACAACAAATGAGATGAACAGTTTTAAAAAATCACAGTTTGGAAATACCTGCTTCCCATGCCTTAAACAGAGCCACCACACAACAAAAAAAATATGGTTTAATACATTTTTTTCCTTCTCTTTTGAGTTCTTTACCTGTAACATGTGCTTTGAGCTACTTATCCTACTTCTGAAGGAAACAGGTGATGCAATACCAGCTATAAACACTGTAGTGCAAGTAACAAAGACATGGGTATTGTTTAATACACCTATTTCCATGGTTCCTCTTTACACTCCCTAAACACTTTGCAAGCTCAGCTAGTGTTACTGAAGTCATTTGGTTACAGAAGGCTCTTGTAGTGGCACTTCAGTTGCAACTTTCACAACAGGGTGAACTTCTACAGCAGCCTTAGAATAAGTTATTTCAGTTATGCATGAAGGAAACTCTGTGGTGCAGTTCAGAGGTTCAGTTATACCTGGCTAAGCTGATTTACTGTTGCATTAATCTTGTCAATTTTCTGATGTTTGCATTTGGCTATGAATAATGAAGCAGTCAAAGAAACTGGAAAGCTCTACCAAGAAGGAGGGGCAGTCTACCAGAGACAGGCTGGAAAGCAAGTCCTTGCTCTGGCATGTAAGACTCAGTTTATGGCACTAACATGAAGGCAAAGATCCTCCTTTTCTCTTTCACATGGCATGACTTGCCATTATGGTGAGGGGAGTTTGGCAATTCTTAAAGTAGGCACAGAATGCACTTCATGCTGTGCTTGGCACTTCTGTCTATGCCACTCACACCCAGCAGCCAAGGGTAACTGGCTAAAATGGTCAGTGCTGTCTTGCTTACTCCTTCCTACTTTTTAGTCTTCTGTTCTAGGCCATTTGCAAATTCAAAGGAATATGTTTATTCAGTGCACTTTGAAAACCATTTTAATAGCCATGAACAATTGTAGCATTATGCCATGGATCCTGATTTAGGATCCTGTCAACTACACTAGTTTGTCACAAATGTTTGATTCAGATCACTTGAAGAATCACTGTCAGAGGTATTGAGTTTAATAAGAATTTATAAAAGTGCATCTTAATAAAATTAATGGCAAGGTTCACTCTATTAGTTACTACATTATACAAAGGAAAATCAAGTTCAAATCTATTTCTAATGATTTACACATTGACCAAACATCCAAGGGGTAAGGTAGACTCTCCCAATGGGTCATGAGTCTCAGAGCAGACCCCTTGCTTTCTCAAGTCCTGATGGAGCTTAGCTGTGGCTAGGTCCAGACCTAGTCTCAGACTTGGACAATGGCATATGTCTAAAGGAATTAACTACATGGATTTCATTAATATTTATTCTGCATGCTCCCAGCCATTTACCTAGGATCCACAAGTAAGCGGTCTCTCCACCTTGTGTAAGGAAGGATTTCTTAGTCTCAGGAAGGAATCT
Organism: Dicaeum eximium; assembly: GCA_013396995.1. NCBI lineage: Eukaryota > Metazoa > Chordata > Aves > Passeriformes > Dicaeidae > Dicaeum > Dicaeum eximium. Next base: position 1,068,262 of record VWZP01006414.1, read on the forward strand.
CAGTCCTTGAGAGGAGTCCCAGCTCCAGGGGAGTCACTGCTGTGCAGCCCAGTTGCTGTTTAGGGAATTCTAATTGGACTCATCCAAAGATTGGTTGTCTGTAGAAAGGTCTCTGCCTTGAGAGTTGTCCCAGGGCAAGGGGAGGTCACTGCCATGCAGCCACACTGCCCAGCAGGGAGCCCTCCCTGAGGCTGTCAAAGCTATGGGATAAAGTGGTTGGCTTGTAGTCAAATTTAATGCAGGAGGAAGGGTATGCACAAACCTCCTTTTACCCACAGCCTTCTTTGTTCTTTGGTAAAAGACCCTTGGAAAAGCAGCTGCCAAGCATGTGTTAGTCCCACAGCCCTGTTCCAAGCTCATGCATCGATGCTCTCTGGGTCACTCTGCCCCCTTGGGAGTTTCTACAGGAGTTCTTGGCCTGGATGCAGCTCAGGCCTTTACTTGCTTTGGAGCCTGTACCAAACTACTGATAGTTTGGTTAAGGGCTCAATTACTTCTGTCATACATTACTAGTTTAATTCAAGTTTTAATTTAGCCATGTCTTTTACAGAAAAACTTGCTGTCCTTGAGATGTAAAACAAAGCAGTCAAGTTTTAATGCTTCTTACTGAGCTGATGTATCTATTGCCTTCTCCAGCTATCTCAGTCATTTCTTTTTAATTCATTCTCATCACTCATATTTCATATTTACAAACAACTAAATTGTCTTCTGTACCTTTTTGGCTTTGAAAAGAAACACATTCTTTTTGTAATCTTTGAGGCATTACTTTTCTGTTAGTCATTAATTCTTTAAAAGAACTTCATGAAGGCTAAGAAGATAGAGGTAGCATTCTCTTCATGTTTACATAATTTTATTTCTGTCATCAATGTATAATATTGGTGTTAGCCCTCTTCATTAACCAGATTTGCTACACATTCTACTGGTTTTCATTTTATCTGTTTTTCTCTTGATGCTTAACTGTTTTATCTCATCACTTTCCCATTTGTGATGATATTGCACTCAATAATCCGTAAATCAGGCAGTACTTCATGCTAAGTCTTCAGCACCAATGTTTATTTATGGTTAGGTATCTTCAAGACCTGTGATTTTCCTGGTTAAAATTTCATTTGTATACAGCTGATTTATCTGTAGCAACTAGTTGCTTCTAAAACTTCAATAATTCCGTCTTGAGCTTATTCACACCAGTTGGTTTTGGGGTTTTTTTTTTGTTTCAAATTGTGTTTGTATAGGCAGCATTGCCATGGACAATGTAATTACCAACAGTGTACAAGGTGCTTCAGCTGTTTCTGGTGTCTGGCATTGGGTGGTTTCTTGGCCTAGAGTCAGCCTCATGAAAATTGCCTTTCAGTGGCCTTGAATCAGCTGCTGCATTCCCCTCCACCCTTTCATGTGCTTCCCTCCTTATGAGATGACAAGCTAGACCAGAACTCCAGCCCCACCTTTCTCTCCCCCAGCAAACTGAGGAAATCTAGTTTTTGTGTTCCAGGACAGCAGAAGTTTCCCAAGCTCCAGGTGGACCTGGCTGCCAGGGCACTGAGCACTTGCTCAGTGACCATGAGGTGCTTCTGAGTTAAAAAACCCTCTGCTTTGCCTCTGAGGTAAAACACGTAAAAATGCTTGAAAACACACTTTATCCAACCCTTTTTGTTTTGATCTTTTTTCTCCTTGATATATTCCTTGTGTCCAGTACAGAATATAAAGGTTTTATTAGATTACAGAAGGAGAGGACTACAAAAATATACTTTTCAGTTTAGTAAGTCATGTTCTTTGAAGACCTTGATCCTGCTCTTACTGCAGTGCAACCTAGAAAATGGAAAGGAAGAAGCAGGCACAGGCATGTCTGTACTCTTTATTAACGTTTTAGGTATTCATTAAAATTTCTAAATTTAAGTTTTCAGAAGACAAAACAGGCAATTACTCTGCATTATAAATTTGAAAAGCAAATGGAAGAAATGCACATCTCTAAGACTACTGAATATGTGTGAAAAGATTTTTTAAAAGTCTCAAATTCTAAAAAAGGCAGATAATAAAGGTAGGGAGGCTGCGGATTTTTACATTGTTATTCAGGTTAGATCACATTTTAGCAGAGCTCACCCCACGATGAAAGGGATCTCAGATGTGCACGCACACACATGCATATTCTTATATTCCAATCAAACAGATTGGAAGGAGTCCAATCAAACAGATAGAGGAGCTGCTCCAGAGCAGTGACAGGTAACAAAATCAAGTGTCTACTTTCCATTTTGCAGCACCAGAAGATGTATTTGGTCATGCTGCAGGATGCAATCCCTCTGCAGTGTCTGTCCTCCCGGGGCACAGGGGACATTAAGCAGCTCTACTCTGAACCACGTCTGCACGTCTCTTGTGTGTCTCTTATCCTCTGCTCTGCAAACTCGTCCATTACTCAGTGTTAGGAGATCTCTGTTGCCTCAGATTAAAGAGGAGGAGTGGGATTGAAGTCTGCAACATACTTTCTCTCTGAAAAAAATATTCAGTGGTCCTGCCATCGTGAATGTGTTGAAATCTAGTAGGTGTGACTTCTATATTTGTACTAATCTTTGACATTGTTCTTCCTCCGTGTATCCAGCTTGCCAGTTAATAGTGTCTGTCTTCTTACCCTCTTGCTGTGCCCATTCTTTTGAGGGATTTAAAATGCTTCTGCAAAAATACAGTAGTCTTTCATCTCAGTGCTTCCCACAAAGGAAACCTTCCAAGTTATTTCCCAGCCAAGCTTATTTTCTTATACAGATTATAGCAGTTCACTGAACTTTGTCCTGCTGAGGACAAAGCTGGATTCTCAGGAGCACAGCTTTGACTCCTTGAGAACATCCATGTGAGCCTCTCTCTATAAATTAGCTATGCAGTGAGCTAACTCCAAGGACAAGGCATCTTCATTTGATCACTCTCTTCCACATTGTAGTTTCCTATGAGAATATTTGATTTGCATTTCATGTATCAGCTTGTGACATACATTTTTGCTAGTTTTAGATCCTTCATTATTTTTCTATGTCACACTGGAGATCTACCAGGCTAGTTTCTATAAACATACTTCTTTGTTGTCTTAATTTTTAATCTCCCTTTCAATTGTTGTTTAACCATGCATAATTTCAACACAGAAAAAAAAAAAAGCTAAGACCCCTGAGTTTTCATTGTAAAAGCAAACAGATTAATGCCATGATTCTTTTACTTTTGTTCAACTTAGAGACAGGATAAATGAATGTATCTGAATTAAATTCTGCTAAGATAAAAAGTGAAGAGATGCTGTTCTGAGAAAATCACTTGGGTTAATTGTTTCTTCTGCAGAATGTAGATAAGTACAAGGCACAAAAGGAAGTAGGAAATATCTGTCAGATGGAGCAGAGAGAGACATGGAGAATCATAAATAAATAATGTATGATTATGTATATGTAGTGAGTGAAGCTGTGAGCAAGCTATGGAAACCATGTGTATGGTTGATAGTTAACCTATCTATCAAATACAAAAAAAAGGGATTATTTTTGCTTCTTAAAAGCATAGTTATTATGTTTTTTCCCTGTCTTTCAATTCTGAACTCTACTTAGGAAAATTGAAACTATTGTGAAGGAAAGAAAAAGTACAATACTTTTCAGCTTGCCTTTATGTGATGTAAATTCTCATGCTGTCTGGCATAAAAACCTAAATGATATTTCTTAGAGGTTTGTCCAAGTGCAGAGATTTTCTTTATGATTTGTAGAGTTGTGAAGCCTCGGTTCCAAAACTTGTCACAAAAATTTAAGCTCAGAGCGTAAATAAATGAGAAATCTTGAACCTTTAACTACGTTTCTAATGAAAGCAGAGGTTATGAACAGATGTGCTCCTGCTGACTGAGCGAGAGCACTCAAGGAAGATCCCGCGGGTCTGCTCCTCGTTACCATCTGTCAGCAGGGACTTACTGCCCTCACATGAGAAGCAACTGAAGTGGATTTAATTTGTTTTTAAATGAATTATAAGCACTCAGCAGCAATTTTAGTGTATCCTAGCCGGTGTGGGAGCTGAGGGCAGGGCAGTGAGTGAGGGGAACCGTGTGCTTTCCCTCCCTAAACACAGCTCCAGCTGTGGAGGGTGGGGAGCAGCTTCCTTGGGAGCCTGCACAGCACCCCGTCCTCTCGATGGGACAGAGCTACATGGAGAGTAAAGCTCTTTAGCTTTGTTTTCAAACTCATTCAGTGCAAAGGTTCATGAAGAACACATAGTGTTCGCGTTATGCTGGTAATGAGCTGGGTAAGAATTCTGGATGGAATCTGACTTTCCTATTTTCGTAATTGAAGGGAATGTAAACATTTTAAATCTATTAAATCCAGCTAGTCATTGCTTTCCAGCTCTGGGACTAGAAGATTAATTTATGAACTGGTTTTATAGGCAACAGCATGAAAAAGTAAACTTCTGGTACTGTACAAGGAGTTAATGTATTTATAGTGTAGTAGAATATAATTACATAACCTTAAATATTTTACTTTTATTGTAACTGAAGTTGTTACGTTTATTGTAAGCTGAATGTGATTTTTGCTTGAATTTTACTTCATTTCTATTAGCTTCATTTTACTCCAGTTGTTAAATGTAGCCTGGCTACACTTAACAACTGAACTAAATGAATGAAAATTGCATAGCCAATATAAGCTTTACAAAGTTGAGTGACATCTATACAATATGGTCCTATTTTATAGAGTATATGCCAAATCTTCCATTAAAAAGTAGATTTTACAGCTGCTCCTGATAGCTAAAATGTATTGCCATCTACTCAAAGCCCATCTTTTAAACAGTGTGCTTAACAAGCAGGATTCTAAAATAGGAATTATGTTTGATTTCCACTGAAATGCTTTGAACTTGAAAAGATTAGACACATTAAGGAAAAAAATAGAAAGATTTGCCTGACAGAATTTTTTTTTTAAAGATCAATTACATACTTAATTTAGATGACAGACAAAGAGGAGACAACTTCTGACAACTGTCCAATGTAATATTCAAGGAAATGGGGAACAATATCTCAGATTCCTTACATATTTGTGTTATATCAAGAAGTCTCATACTTCCTTTTTTTTCTCCAAAGACTGACAGCTTCTCCAAAGCAGCACTTGTCACATCCATTGCCTGCATTGCCCTTGGTCCAGTGTCCTTCTAATGCAGCCAGCTCCACAAATAAGACAATTTCTCCACTTCACACAAGAAAAAATTCATCCATATAATAAGGGAGTCAGCATTAAATTGACCCCGCTTCACCCACTGTGCCCTTTTTTTCTCTTCTTTGTGATCTCATCAGTCTAAAACATGGCAGGAGTGTAATTACTAATTGTGCTTTAAGAAAGGTCCCAATACCAGTGAGAAGGCAGTGGGTATGGCCAGGTGGGATCTGCATGTCCATCTCTCTTTGCTGTGGATGCACAGCTTTGGTCGTTCTCTCGTTGGCACCTGAGGCCGTGCTAGCCCCGAGCAGACCCAGAGGGCAAGAACTGGCCACGCCAGCTGGGCTCTGGCTGTTCCCCAAGTGGCCTGTCTGCCAGGGCAAGGCCAGCTGTTCTCCTGGATTCTTTTTCAAAATTGATTCATGGGTCCTGCTGAACTGCTCTTGAATCTCTTCTTTCTCTGACCTTCTAAGATGCCAGTTCTGCCGCTGACTGCACTAAATTTGTATTTTTCAGAATATTCTCCACCTGTCTTTACAAACACTTCTTGCCATCAGAGATTTGTTTAGTCTTTACTTACTGAATCATGATTATGGATTATTGGGCCCATTTAACTCCTAATGGGATGCCTTTCAATGATTTTTTTTTTTCTTCTTGTCAAGTAATAGCTGAAATCAGTTCTGTGTTGTACATCAGTCCTGTGATATCCTTATCTTCAGACCTTAAATCTTGAGAACCAGTTTGTGCATATACTGCACTTAGGAGCTACACATTCTAAGAGCCATATAAAATGCTTTAATTGAGAACTGTATAAATGTCAGTAAGGTTGCAGTTAGACTTTAGGAAATATTCTAATGAAGAGATTAAGAAAGACCAAACCATCTATATTCATTTTGCTTATTTCTCATTTTCTGTTGCAAAAGTTGAATTTTATGAGATAAATTATAGTTTCAAATATGATCCTTATGTTTGGCAGACTCCTGCATGCTACTTATTTGTTTGGAATTTCGAATATTCATCAGATAAACTTTTATATTAGGAAATCTCTGGCTAAATAATTTAAGAAAAACAAACCATAAAAAAATACATCTCATCTCTGAATTAATTGCTTTTCTTACAAGGAATTTTTGTAACACCAGCATTCATGGCATTGCATTTTCCATGGCAGTTGAGCTCAGAAAATGAGGTTATGGTACAACACAAGCAGCACCATTTCTATAATGAGCCTAGCAGGGTCACTGAGTGGTGTCTACAGCCTACAGAGTAGAATAGTGAGTAGAGGTCAAACTTTGCTCCTTATCACCTACCCACTCTGTGTGTCAAGGTCCTCCCTCTTCTTTTTCAGCAGGTCCAAAATTTGTTAGCATAAATGCCATATGTAGGTGTTAGTTTGGGAACTTAAGGGGGGCACAAACTCAATACAGTAATAAATTACTAAGAATTAAGGTTGCTGTAAATATGTGCAAAGTTGTTGGAATGAGTTTTATTCTTCACTGATGTACTCCACACTTTATAATGTGAATTTATGCACTATTATGTTAATGAAATGTAATGGTCAACTGAGTTGTGGTGTTTAATGTTAAATTTTTTATGCAGGAGGTAAAGGTTTTTAAAGAAATCTAAATATTTAAAACCATGATAATACAGTCTCATTCGGGTATTTTATATTTACCCAGGAAAGTCTGCTAGGAATGTTTCTATTATTTCAATGTTTAAGTATTAGATATCTGGCTAGTAAATAACCCAGATTGCCTTTTGAATTCTATTATGAACTTGTCTCCTAGTTTTCTTTATCAAGATGTTTTTCTGTTTACTACTGCAGATATAATACAGGAGTAGAGGGGCTAAGATACATTTTTCTGTCCTTCATTTTTCAACATATTTAACTAAATTTGTTTCTTAAAAACTGCATTATTGGAGAAAATGTTGTAAAACTTTTCGTGCTTGAGGGTTATGACACCCTGCATAAAGCATACTAAGAAAAATTGTTAGAAAGAAATGTTACAGGCATGGAATTAAAATATAAAGAGTAGCTAGAAAATTACTGTTTGGCATGGGAATAGATAACTTCATACAAAAACCTCAACTATATATGCAACATGGAGCACCATGGTAAGATTTTAATCATAACCCAAAGCTTTTCTAGTTGAGACATGAGTGTTATACTTTGTTAATGATTAAGAGATACTTTTGCAGCAGGAACTTGGTCACAGACATCTCAAGGAGATGTTTGCTAAAGGGTATATGGTCATACAAATGTATTGACCTGAAAATATGGAATGAAGAAATATGAGGAAGATAAATACAAAGAAATTAAATTTCAATTGAATAAAAATACTGAAATACTAAAAATACTGAGATGCTACAAAAATATTTGTTTCCAAGCACTATTTTCCAATTCACCGTTTGCTATCCTGGAGGTTCTATTAGCAAATGGATACAAAATTTAACATTGTAAAGACTGTAACAAAAAGTGAACAGATACTGCTGCACGCTGAAACAGAAAAACTGCACCTTCATTAGAAAATCAGAAGCCGCATATGTCCTCCCAGATCAGTGATTTTTTATTTATTTTTATTGTTTAATCTTCAGTTTAAGTCTACTTAATTGCTTTTAACTTTAGGACTTCATCAATGGCAATGCTCTTGGGTGACCTTACCCATGCACCTTTTTTGAAAACATAGGAAAAAAGTGAAAGCAATTGCAAATGTGACTTGATGCAACAGCAGCAGCTGCAGTACACAGGATACAGCCATAAGGACTGGGCTCGTCCCTAAGGAAACCAGTGTGTAATTTAGTTTCAGATATAAACACAGAGAGAATAACAATATGAAACAAACTCATAGGTGAATATTCCCTCAATGAAGGGTTCACTTGAAGGTCTAAAAATGTAAATTTGATAGGAATCTTAAGGTTAAAAAATATGTTATGTGCACATATATGCATTCTGTTACTCCTGGGACTCCCTCTGCTCAAACAGTTAAGGAACAATTTGAAAAGAGTTTAAAGCAAAATTCTCATCAGTGAGGGTTTGTCATTTTTTAACCCTGTTTGGTGAGAATCCCTGGAATGTATAAATCATGTAATGCATTTGATAAATATCATTAAACAGCTAGACTCAGAGAAATTCTGAAGAAGCCTACATTTATGGTAGGTTTTCTTACATCTTGATTACAGCGTTGCATGTCATTAATTTGCATTTACTTCTGTGCCTGAAAGCATCCTCTACTTCCATTTTATCAACAGCTCCAGTCATACTGCAGTTGCCAATTTTACTGAGCAGATTTTGTTAGTAAATGAGAAGTTCCAATGTGAAATACTTTTGTGTATATTAATCAGCTTTTAGCTACCGCATGACGTTCAATTACTTTTTTTGCTGTGTTTTGCTGATCCTTGACTATAAAAACATAGTCATTGAATATTAAAGTTTGCTTTCATGGCACAGTGTTGATATTCAATGTCTTCCATAAGATAGTGCAAGTTCAGGTTCATTATAAAGTAATTCTGAAATTTTACACAGTTTAAAACATAAAACTAAGCTCTGTAGCTGAACTATCATTCAGAGATATCCACCAACTAAACCTAAAGGCTTTGGGGGTTTTTTTTAACATAAACCCCACAATGATGGTTTAAATCAGTATAGGCTTGCATTTATAATTCAAAAATTGCTGTATGTTTGGTAATTGCCTTTGTGAAGCACAAAGGAAAAACTGCCTCCAAGTGACAGCCATATTCTGTACTTTCAGAGGTAGCTGAAAAGCACATTAAGCAGCTCTAAATTTTGTTTGGATTCAGGTTATATAATTTTCTTAAAGTAACCCTAAACTAAAATTATATCATGTAAAAATCTCAATAATCTTCAATTTCAGTATGTTCGGATTTTGTTTTTGTGGGGTTTTTGTTTGTTTGTTTGTTTATGTTGTTTTTTGTGGTTTTTGTTTCTGTTTTGGTTTGTGTTTTTTGGGAGGTTTTTGGTTTTTTTGGGAAGTGTTTGTTAGGTTTTTGTTTTGTTTTGGGGTGGTTTTTTTGTTTGTTTGTTTGTTTGGGTTTTTTTTGTGTGTAAATGCTATTTAGGAATTAACAAAAAAAAAAAAGGACTACTCAACCAACGATAAACCACATGGCCTGTCCCCAACAAAGAAAAGCATATTCATCAAGTTGCTGCCATAGTACTGTGCAGCATAGGAATTCAGAGAAAAGAGCTTGTCACAGTGAGGGAAATAGAATTGAAAAGCAGTATTTGTTTGAAGAAGGAAAGTCCTGCTTGCAACAAGTTTCTTTGAAGTAATAGCAAGTTACAGATGGTATATTTCACAACCAGAAATTAGAAGAATGATGCCTGGGACATCAAGTAGCTGGATATGAGAGAACAAGTCTATTAGCTTAACTTCTTCAGACCCCTTAGACATTAGGAACATATCAAAATGACTTGTTTAGGACTTTAGATTTCTAGGGATGTATTTTCTTTGAAGCTTATCTGGTCCTTCTTTTCTTACATGGAAGATTCTCTTCAGGACTGCCCTTGATAAAACAAAACAAATCTTTTCTCTGACACTGTTCAATATGCAGAACATTGCCCTCCTTCTTCTTGGAATTTGTGTCTTTTTCCAGTCCATTTTTTATTTCCTGCCCATTTCTAGCTTCTGTTCCATTTTCTCCCTAAAACAGCTCTTAATAAGGTCACTAACAATTTCCTGTTGTCCAGTTCCAAGATTCTTTTCAGTGTTCACTTTCTTCCAGGTCATTCCACCCCTTTCAACAAACCATCTTGCTGCTGTCCTCTCATGCCTTCTCTTGGCTTGCTGTCAGGCTTTCCCTTGTAATAATTTACTGTTTACTTCTTCCGTATCTTCTTTCTTATGCTCCCCTTGCAGAGCCAGTCTTGCCACTGGAAACTCTGCCTCCAGGCTCCCACCCTCTTTGTTCTACTTTCTCACCTCTCCTTTCAGAGTTTTGTTTAATTTAGTTATGCTAATCACTTCTAAACTTGTTAATTACAGTTTCCTTTCCTGTTTATAGCACTTGCCATTAGATGATTATTAAATCCCAAGCTCAAAATAGATGTTTTCTCTCAAACATCAGTGCTTCTCTGTTGATGTTTCTATTATTTTACATGTTTTACTGCCTCTGTTGGGTATCCCATGCACTTTATGCCTACTTACACATTTAGTGTTGCCTGTCCTTAAGATTATTTATCTCCTTTTCCAACACAAAACAACCACATTTTTTCTGGTTTTCTTCTTTTGAGAGATTTTAACTTGGTACTCAGTCACTCTGATTACCAGTAATCTAATTCAGCCTCAGCCACTATTGCCTCATTAAAAGGTATTGTGTTCACTGTATTAACAATAGACATAAAATGAATTGTAACAGCTCAAAAAAATTATTGCACAGAATATGAAATATGTGAGAAGAACTTTGAATTTGTTGGAGGCACTGTTGCTCTTTCCATCACCTAATTCCAGATTACATTCTGGAGCATCTTTACTGCTCAGTTATATAGCCCTGGAGGTCTCACTGTACCTCTGCACAAAAGGCAAATACTTTTTACATTCTACTCATTCACACAGATTAACAAAGAATTTTAAGGAACAAAAATATTCCTTTCATATCCAGGTCTTATTCAGCAGCAGCACAGAGCACACGGGTGTTATCTGCAAAATTATAGCCAATGGAATTTTCAACATCAAGCCCTTCTCTGAGCAGCCCTATATGAAGAGTGGGTGCTTGCTGAAGGTCTTTGAGGGCAGGGCTGTTCAGTGGTCACCCAGGTACCTCTGGACAAACCTAACAGCAAGAGGAAAGCAATTTCTGAGCTAACGAATCACGGGCAGAAAAACTTCCAATCAGACTTGGTAGACACAACCATTCTCAGTCAAATCTATATTTTTTGCTGTATTTGTCTTTAGTACAATACCATGAAATTCCAGCCATCTTGAGTGCAGAGCTGTATTTGAGTACAGAGGCTTGCACAATAGCCAACAATTCAAGGGCAAAATTGGCCAGGCTGTTTTAAAACAACACTGGAGTATACCAATAGACTCAGGGTGGATTTCATACGGGTCATTCTGGAAGAAAGTTCAACTACTCATTAAACCATAGTTTATCATGAATGAGAATTTAGAAAAATATTTTAGCAGCTATTCATCCTCATACTGCTTGCACTTCCAGCAATCTCACACTGAAGCAGAGACATAGCATAAAGACAAAGCAAGTCTTTCACCACCTCAGCTCTTCACAAGAGAAGGCAAGTTTCCTTTCTCTTAATGCAGGATGCAACACAATGGATCTCAACTCTAAATTAGGTTCTCTAAGCAGTGCTACAATGGAGATATTTAATAATAACAATCAGTCTGTATAATGTACTCTCAGCAGCTGTCTGTGATGCTTTTCATTGCAGTGTGCTTTCCTCCTTGCAGTCAGTACTACTGACACGCTGTTAGCAGCATAGTACCTAATTTATATGCTCAGACATTGCCCCAAAATTAGAAATGGTAGTTGTAACTTTTTTTCCATTCTCATGAGAGATGTATGCTCATGATTTGCAGGACTTGATACATTAAAAAGATATTACTATTACTATCTCTGCTGGTTTTTTTGAAACATCATCTACTTGTCTCAGCACTTCACAATTAACAAGTCACAGCCATACCCCACTAACTTAAACCAGAACCATATCCCATCTCCCACTCAATTTATTTTTGTTTTTAAGTTCTTCAAAAATACCAACTCTATTTTACAAATCTTAATTGCTTTTCTGAGCTGGTATTTAGCTGAATATTTTTTTTCCTGGCAGCATTGGCACTTGCATTTCCCCTTTGCTGGAATTGGTGTTCCTTTAGCATGGCTCAGTCACAGTTTTAGCTCTGTTGTACTTTTCACTATACTGACAGTCTCAGAAACCTCTTTATTTTACATTGCTACTAAAAGGAGAGCCTGCTTTCAACTTCAAGTCAAGCTACAGTTGTATTATTCTAAAGCTTCCTCTGGAAAAAAAAATTAGAACAAAGTCCCCATCAGCGGTAATTAATTTTGACAGTGTGGGTTTTGTAGCAATTCACAAACCTGTACTTTGTGCATCAGCATTCCTTATTATTCTAACTAAAGTGGAGCATTGTGCCCTCACCAGTCATTAATGGGTTTTCATTCTGTAAATGACATTTGCAAAAGTTAAAACGGGCAGTTCATATGAAGTCCACAGGCAAGAGCGTTAAAATTAGCATCACCATAGCAACAGTCTTCCATCATTAGTATTCAGGGCAACTGCAAATGTTTTGTTTTGCTTTTGTTTCCAAAAAAAGATTTTTCTTCACTTGTCATTCATGAATTGAAAAGGCTCAAACCCATATATTACAGGTAAAATTATTATATTCATTTTGATGTTCTAGAATTTCCCAATCTTTTCAAGGTATTTATTTTTCAGGGCAGAGGTTGAATTTCACAATCTCTACAGCTGTGTATGTCTAACCTCCTGAGCGACATTTATCCCTTGCCAGCCTGCTGCTCAATGGTACAGTTTCACATAAAGTCTGTCACTTCTACTCAAGAATCTGTACCAAGTAACAGATTCTGCTGAGAATCTGTAAAAGGTGCAAGCACGACAAAACATGGTCAGTCCTCCAGTTAGGGAGAGTGCATCTCCTCTGTGCTGGGTTTGGTGGCTAAGTGATGCTATTTATATATCATTATATCCCCCCTTTTCAGGAAATCAAAGGTAAGTGCACACATCATGTCTAGTGAAACAATATTCAAATATCATCTAATCTTGCACAGTTTAGAATTATAGAGAGAAGAAATGGCATCTCCTGCTAAAGGAGACCAAGGCAGATTATAAGCATACTCCAATGTCCTTTATTGGAAGAGGTGGGGCTGGCTACCTTTTTTCCTCAAAGTTTAAAGAGGACTTAATTCTCTGGAAGCACATTGCAGCAATATTTTGCAATTCGAGAAACAGTTTAGCACTGTATCTCCTAAATGTACCTAGAGGCATCCTGTTCACATAGGTATGGTTCAACAAAAAGCACATCATCAACACTGAGAATGCAGCAGTTTTCCTCTAGAAACAAACATTTTTTGTGCAGGCAGAGAGGGGTTAAGAAAAGAAAAGCAAGAGGAAAGATGTTAGTGGAAGTAGATGATGAGCAGGGTGAGGTCAGTAGGACTCCTGGTTTACTTTGCAGTACCCTGGATTTTCAGTAATGAGCACAGATCAGTAACTCAATGTTCTCTAGCATTATGTCTCTGGGTTTTAATTTGGCACAGGAAGATTCTTTCTTTCCTATTCATTTTTTTTTAAATGCTTCATTTTGCATAATTTTGCAAAGAAGAGTCTTTAATGAGTAAATACACTCTAGTGCATTGTAAAAGATGGGGGTATTATCCATTTCATGAAAGATGTTCTTGTCTTTTAATAGATAGGGCACATTTTCATACTGTGATTACCTCTCTAGTACCTGCCCTTGCAGTGTTGATTTATTTTTTAGCTAGTGAAAGCTGCAGAACTGGAAACCCCTTAAAATGGTGAATCTTATATACTCGAGGAAAATCACTCTCAGATTAACTAAAAACTATCCATGGCAGGTTGCCATTTGATGTTTGGCTCTTGGAGGGCTTTAACATAGAAGGGGATTGCAGTAACTCCAAGCTTCTGAACAATCTACAAATATGTTTATGTGTTCAACATCTTTCTTTTACAGAAACACCTTTTTGCTAGCTCAAGTTCATTTTCCCCCTGTGCTGATTCACTCCACTTTTTTTTCATTTTTTTGTGGCTTGTCAGATGCTTTCTGGGAGATACAGCATGCTAAAGCAGTTCATTTTCTCTTTCTTAGACTTCCATATCCTACTGCAGTGAAGATACTTACTGAACTGTAATATTTTGCAGGTTTGCCATTTGATCTTCACAGATAAATTCAGTGGAAGAGAGTAGCATCATAAAAAAGGAGTAATTTTCCCTGAATCCAGCATGTAGTCTTCATTTAACTAAAAGGTTTTGTGCCAAGCATTCTTTCTAAGCAATTTCTTTGTAAATCTAAGTTTAGTACTAGTTTCTTGCATTGCTGAATCTTATTATCATCAGTTAAGTAACTCACCTTTTTTTAAATCAGCTTTGAAGATCTTTTTAGCTTATTAGCTCTTTGCAGTAATTGAACTATAACACCATTAGAAATATTTACCTAAATTGCAAGGGGTTGATAGCCTTGTTTATTGCAAAAGTGACAGGCAGAGAGGAAGGATCTGTGACAGACTTCTGTTTTCCATTCCAGACTTCATTCTCAGACAGACCCTTGAGCAGTGGTGTGGCAAATGAGAGGAAACTGCCAGTTTCTTATTTATCCAAAACAGTTAAATGCTGTGTTTCCCCAAATATATGTAGATACTTTCTGCTTGGGCATATCCTTGAAAAAGCTACTGAACCTGTTCTTCATTAAAGATGTTTCTGCATTTGGTCTGGAAATACAGAAGGAGATGCACCTCTGTGACCATGGATTTCAGGTTTGCCATACTAGTTGCAGATTTCCCTAACAGAGAGTAAACTCTGGAAGTAAAAGTAAGCAAATGAAATATCCTCCACTTTCTGTTTCATAAATTATTCTTCTTTAAAATCGTACCCAGCTTCAGCCTATGGAAACCCCAGAGACTGGGAATAAGAGACTTGCAGCTGTTTTCCTAAGTGTAACAGACTGTATTTTGTAGCTGGAAATGTCAGTGATTACAGGAATAAAAAATAAAAACCAAGAGTTAGAACTACTAAACCGAAACCACATTTTTATTTCTCATCTATAAACTTTTAGTGCAAGTAATTGGGAATACAGGCATCTTGAAATTTTACTTCAGTGTTTAGAAAGAAATTTCTCCCACAATTCTGGCAGTGAGATCCTTTTAGCCAGTAGGACACCGTTGCTGAATAGCATGTTTTAGCTCTATACTTCAGATTACCTTAAGTATCACCTGAAAATTAGAGGTTAAAAAACTGATTCCCAAATATGAGTTCACCATTATTTCCAAACCCTGGTTTGAACTTCAGAATCTAAAGTCAGCTATTTTGACATAAGCCACCATAAGGTGATGTTTCTGGCTATAGTTGCACTTAACCTTATTTGTTTCCTAATTACTGTTTGTTAATGGGAATACTTATGCTTTTAACACCACTGCAATATTACTAAACAATTCCATTGCAGACAGTGTTCTAGATCTTTGTATTTGACAAATATTTATTCCTGCACATTCCTCATTCATCTGCTTTTCCACAATTTTAATTGTACTATGGCACAAAAGCAATTAAAACCTTACTAATATGGTACTTACATGTTAAAACTTACTTTTATATGCTATTATATCTTCTCCTGTTTCCATTCTGAAGGGGGAGTAAATATTTCATTTTACTCTTAACAATCTTGAAATGAGAAGAGCCAGAGGACTCACAGGCTGTGGTGGTAGCACTTTAGGCTCTCTCTCATCAGACTTGCTGCCAAGAGTTTGGAAATCAAATTTAAGTTCTGCATGTAAAGCAGCTTGCATGGATCGAGAGAAATGTTCATTGATTTCAGCAAGTTACTTCTTGTTTTTAGTACTCTAAAGGGATCAGAATGTGGCTGTCAGCATTCTCTCTCATGTATCATGTTTTTTCACATCAGTGCCCAGAATATTGTGGAATAAATATTTGCCGCTAGCAAAAAGCAAATCTGTATCTGTACGGCGTTCTCTTGAGAAAATTGAGCGCAAAACCCTCAGCTCTGCTTTGCTCTGGGGCATTTGTTCACCATTCGAGAAATGAGGAGTGGAAAAGAGTCTGTCAGTGTGAATCCTTTATCAAACTTGCCGGGCAGGGAATGCCCACATCATGTGGCCTCACAGTAGTCGTCTCTGCTTTGAACTGAGTCAGCCAAGGGGAATAATTTCCTGTGTGTCAATCCCAACTTGGTTTTGGTCAGTGGGTGTATTTATAACACCTAGAGACCTCCCAGACAATTCTTCCTTTGGAACACATGAACTTTTAAAGTACTTAGAAACTTTTTTCCCCAGTTTTATCCATTTAAAATAAGTTTTCACCGACTTTAAGAGGTCTTTCTTACTCTTACTGACTCCCCTTTCCTTGCTGTTATGCATTATCTCCTACAAATAGTCATTTAAAGACCGGAGAGCCCAGTGATGCTCTGACATCTCCAGACTGAGCTCTGCCCATCTCTTCAGCCAAGGACACTGACACAGATTGTCGCTGCCTGCCTTGCCTTCCCTTGTTGCATCTTGCAGATTTTCAGCTTTTCTCAACTTGGTCTTTAGAAGATCCTGCCAATAACTGTTAGACATTTATACCCAAGCATTTATACCCAAACATGCTCTGTTCTTTGTGGAGAGGTTAGACAAAAAAAGGCAACCAACCCAAAAAACAACTAGAAAACTGCCTCCTGCCTCATTGTCCAGACCTTAGTTTTCCTGGACAATTTATTTGCCACAGTCTTTCTTCTCTGAGTTCAGTCTGCTGCAAGGCTCAGCATTCTCCAAAACAACAGCTCAAATATATTCTAATTTTATACTCTTCAGGTCTTTTAATACTCACCATATTAAAGTGATGTGTATCAAGAGCATTTGCCTGCAATTTTGTTTGTTTGTTTGTGTGTTCCTGAAACCTTCCTGAATTACATAACGTATTATTTTTGCCTTAACTAAGAAAGTAATATAGGTGCTGGTGAATAATGAGTAAATCTTTTCAGCAAAATAAGAATAATTTGAGGGTTTTTTTATCAATGCAAACCATTCACAAGTGTAGCATGTGCTGACAACCTTTAACACAGCTTCACCTCACAGATTTCCATAGCTAGTGAGACCAAACAGGTGGCAACCCCCAATCAGTGCCTTGTTATCTCTGAGCAGCTTTGATCTACCTAATGTATAATAAATAAGATCCTGCATTTTAATCATCTTGCTGCTTTCATATCACTTGTCTTGCAAGTTCTTATTTACAAAAACTCATCCTGACATTGTTGGGGTTTTTTTAATTAGATTTTTTTTTGATCATTTATTTATTTCACCATACCTACCAGTAGACAGATGATACAGCAGCTGGAAGTTATTATATTGTATATCCACTGCTTTCCTATCCTACCTTTGTCCTCTTCTTGTGGCTGCAAAAGATGTAACCACTCTTTTTTTTTTTTTTTCATTAACTCTACACCATAGAAGAGGCTGACCAGATGATCCTGTTAGGTTAAAATATTGACTGACAGAAAATGTAGTTAGGCCTAAAATTCCCCTTGTTTTCCACATGTACTCCTCACTGCAGGGCCATATTATGCCATTATGCTCCAGTAAATACCCTTTTTTTTTTTTTAACCAATTAAATAAATTTGAAGAGCCTCCTTAAAAATGGCATTTCAGTTCTGCTGTTACATACAAATCTATAACAATCTAGGTTTGGTGTTGCAGTATTTTTAGCAATTTACTACTCAAATTCCATGTACTTACTTGTGGTCAGTCTGATGGTTTGAATGCAGGGAGGATCAGAGCAATCCACCTCTGTTAAAAGCACACTATAAAGCCAATTATATTTACACAATATATAATAATATAGAATCATAGAATACTGCTGCATTGCTTATGCTTAGGTATTCTTTTTGTTCACTGAAATCCAGTGCTGAATTTCTCACCAAAATATGTAACATCAAACTTAGGATTTAATTAAATGTTGAGTTAGAAAAATAAAAACTAAATATTAGACATTTAATTTTGCTCTAAGAGGTATTTAAAGTTATCCTCATAATTGCAAATTATACCAAAAAAAACAATGTAGAGAAGACATGATTTTAGCATAATGGCCTAAATTAAGAAAATAAGAACTGTCTTTTTCAATGTTAGAGTTGGTGGCTGATTATATAAACTGTGCCCAGCTAGGAACAAGTTTAAAAAAAAATTTAAAATGCATCAAATTGTTTTAAGCGAGAGAATGGGATAGTCTGTCAAAGTGAGAACAACGTGTGCTCACTAAGGAATGCAGCCAAATTTTTGTTTGGAAGTAAAATTCAGCTCAGTGTGTAGTATGCAAGGCACTAGAAGGGTTAGAGCATCATCACTACACGCTGTGCTCTTGCAGCTCACAAACTTGGCAAGGTGCAGAAGTGTTGTGTGAATACAGACAGTCCACAGGAGCAGATGAATATTCTTCTACATTCTACCTTTTACCAGTTTCTTACAGAAATTTCTACCTAAACCACTGCTTTGTACATAAAGAAAATCTAGGAAAGAAATGCTGGTATGCATTGGGAGTGCTTCTTCAATTTGATAATTTTGTCAAAAATTCTGCCAGTTTACAAAAAAAAAAATAGTGGAAATAATAGCTGTTTTTCTTAGAAAATTTGACTGCTGCAAACTTTGGAAATTACATATAAAATCTTCAGCAAACTTCACTGGTAGTGACTTGGTTTTGTCAGATTAGTTGCTTTCTGGACAGAAAATTCCCTGCTTAAAAATTATTATTTTGATTACCAGCTGATTTATTTGTGAAGCTCACCACAAAAGCTTGAGGATCTAGTGCAGCAAAGAACTTGTGACTTTCCTGCATGTCAGGTAAATCCCAGGCATTTGAGCTGACCTAGAATTCGTCTGGCTCCCCAGTGTAGGGAGAGGTTGTAGCCATCTCATATGATGGATTTATTCTGCAGACCCAACTAGTTTCAAAAAGATACCCTGGTTTTTTTCAGCAGCTCAGTGGCAGCAACTCCTACATTAGGCCAGATAATTTAAAATGAAATAGAATTACATTTTTAAAATCAGAATTGATAAATATGAAGGATATCATGCTTTGGGTCCACAGGACCACTCAGTGGGAAGCAAAGGAATACCGTGGCCTGCTCTAGGGCCATCCACCTCTCAGCAGCAAGAAAAGGGTCACTGCCTGAAATTTGGACCAAGAAATGACAATTCTTCTCAGAGCAGACACACATAACAGTGTAAATAAGATAATATGCCACTAGAAGGTTCAAACAGCCAAAATATTGCCACATTTGGAGAGTTGGTCTCTCTTGGCTCCTTCATAGACTAAATCATTAAATTAAATGGCAATATAGACATAGCCCCACTGGTCTGGTTTTCTCCAAACTTAAAGAAAGTTTCATGTACAATGTTGACATGGAAGGAATTAGTAAAAACAGTCCCTTTCTTCACCTCTTATCAAACATAGTGTACTGTCATCAACAAATGATTGTTTTCATTGCATAAATTCCATTTTAATTATTTTTTCATTTTAAAGCTCAGTGAAGTATAATGTTTACAAGGAAAACTATCAGAAAAATTAAAATATGGCACAAAGTTAAAAAATATTTATTTAGGGAATGGAAGACTTTTAATGATGATACCTCACTCACAAACAAGAACTACATTTCTTTGGTCTGTTTCCTAAATTGTAATTCTTAGAGCAAACCTTAATATGGAAAGCTGCTAAAAATAAAACTCTCCAAAGGTTTTAATTCAGTATTAAATACCCTGTTTTGAAAAAAAACAGTGGATTAGATGGGGTCTAATCCTCCACTCTCTGCTTGGGTTCTATTTGGCAGAATTCTTAGTCTGTCAGCTTCTGCAAATCTTTGCAAAATTATTTTTATCCTTAATAAATTATTTGCTCTGTTAGTTACCCTAAAAACATAACAAATTGAGGGACATGGGTAGAAGGATAATAATTTGAAAAATAATTGCAGTAGAATTTTAAGAATGAGAATGAGGAGCAACTGCAGCAACAAAACTGTGGAAAAGTAACAAGAGATTAGTTTCTCAACACTCATAAAAATTAAAATGTCCATAAGCAAAATAAATTTTATTGCTAAAGTACAAAAGTATTTAGAAATCACATCTTAACCCTGTATAAGGTTGATGGTCTTGGTTTTAATTTTTATTATTTTCTCTTGCCTGATGTGTATTAGTATAAGGGCATTAACTAAAGTGGTGATAATTATTTGCAAAATGACATTTTCTGAAGCTGGCAACCACAGACCAGAGCTGTTGATAGTAAAACACTTGTAATGTTTTATGAGACAGAAGGTGTGACTTTAGAAGATCCTTCTTTCTGACTTTAATGACAGATACAAAATCTTCCACACAGTACACAATATGGTACCTATGTATTAAATTTATTCCAGTATGAAATGGCAAATTCTGGACATTATTAAATAAACAAATGGTTTGAATGCTGCGCTCTGAGTTTGTAGTGTACCATGTAGATATAGGCCTGATTCTTAGGCCTGATAATAGGAAATAAGGTATTTAAAACTTTTTAAATAATCTGGCTTTCTGTGTCATGCAGTGAGGGAGATGATAAAGATGAGTAATTTCACTTTGTGCTAGCAATAAAAATTTTCTCTTTAAGTCTGGACTATTTTAGAAAAAGCAGAAGATTTTGATATGGTAGATCTGTAGGTTGACATTTCTGATAATGTGTTCAAAGGAGTTAGATGTAGCAGCAGGAGACTAAGAATGTTAATAGGGACCATAACCAATATTTAAAGCCTTAATATTCTATGGCTGTGTGGATTGTTCAGGATTTAGATTGCACCTTTGAAAGCAATTTCCTAAAGAAGCAGCAAATAGTTCCAAATACAAATGTTTGTTTAGTTCAATGTGGAAAAATCCTCATTATAGAAAGAAAAAAGGGTATTTTGCATGGTTTTGAGCTAAACACATTCACCATTGCTCTTGATTCAATACTGGACTATGGCAGGTCCTTGAATTCATCTGTGTACCTTTGATCATAAATGTCAAGGCTCTTTGACTTGGGCAGACAAGGCATTTCTGATTTTCATTGCAAATTTTTCATAGTGAAATTTGGCTGTGTTGCAAGAAATGAAATAATCATTTTGCATGTTTATTCTTCCCCTAAGAGATTCCATTTTCTGTTAAATAACTGAGATCAGAGAACTGAATGAAAGTATGCCAGTAGAATTGCAGGCCATTTGAGACCTTGCTGAGATGTGAGACATTTGGCTCAGCTGTAACATAGGAAATACTGGAAGTGCACCTAGACATTGAGTTCCACTAAATGCTGTTATTAGGCTCCAATAAGCGTGAAGTTTAAACTGTGCAATATAGTTTAGCAAAACTTTTTCCAATCAGCTGGCACCCACAGGATTCTTCCCTGAATTAACTGCCAGCTACTGTGCTGGGGAAAGGAAGAGCTACACAAAGATATCTAAGCACTACTTTGTAGGGAGAATCATAGTATAGTTAAGTAAATGGAAGGTGCAGAAGCTGGCTGGAATTATGTCAAGAATGTGCAAAAGCTTAAATGCTTGGGCTTGCCACAAGATACTTAAATGAAATCTTTTCCATCAATGAAATCCACTTACTAAGAAATAATTTTTATCTTACCTCAAAATTCCTTTATATCCCTCTTTACTAAAGTGTTTAAGTGCTAACATACTTTTAGATTCAATTAGGATAAAATAATATCTGTGCCCTAGGACATGGCTCCATTATAGCCGATACTGGTTCATCTGTCTCTGGAAGCTCCAGTTAATGCAGGCATCTGTGTGCCTGTAGTTGTTTCAAATGTCTGTATATAAACACTAATTTTCACTCTTTGGCATGGACAAGATGAGATTGTTGGCACTTGCCATTAAAGGGTGCTGCCAGAGCTGTATGAACAATTGCCTCATTTTCTAGCTAAAGAAAAGTATATTTTTTCATAGGATATTGTTTAGAAATGAAATAAAAAGATCAGTTTCAGAAATGGCAGATGAGAAGCTTTTGCTTTCCAGATTTTTTTTCTTGCTGACCTCAAGTTGGGAGTAATTGCACAACCCTGAACCTGAAGCGGCATTTCTATGCAAATAAATTATGAGAAATGTCACCTGGATCAGATGAAAGAGTTCGCCTGGATGGAATTACTGGTGAGGCCAGTTAGGTGTACCTGCCCCCTCTGCCATCAACTTCTCCAGGCTGGCTCCTTCCCCAGGGGCAGTGCTCTGCTCTCTGGTTCCCCACGTAAGACATTTAGGAAGGGACAGCAGAGCAGTCTTGCCATGCAGAAGGACTCAGCCTTGCTCATGTTACACCAGGGTGTTGGGAGAAGCTAAAGACTCTCTAGTTTTGAAGCTGCATTGTTGCCACGTCTCAGGGGTCACCAATGGTTGCTGTTGGAGTCTCGTCGGGGTAAATCAAGACTCTTGACTCCAATATCAGAAGGCTGATATTATTTATTAAAATGACTCCATTGTTCAGAAGGATTTGGGCTATTTCTGCCCAGGTACAGAGCTAGCATCTTGCTTCTTCAAGCTCCATACCCCAACTCCCAAGAATGCCAGAAAATGTTTACAAAGTCAGAGAGATAGCAATTCTTTATATCATAGGTTGAGAAAAGCAAACCACATCTCCCATATCAGGAGACAGGGCAAAGGAATGCATTTTGTCCTTGAAACACACACAGGGATTTGAAATCTGCAGAGAAAAAAGAGCTTTCCCATGGAAGAAAAAACTCAGAAAGTTTGCATCCAAGAAACTTATAAAATGTTCAGTGACACTATATCAGTGTGATTTACCAGGAAGGGAGAACCATCCCCTTTCTCACATTAATACTGGGCTCTGCATGGCCCAGTTAAGGGAAAAGGTTGGAGTCGATCTCAAACTGATCTTTGCTAAGGTCAACAGCCTCAACATCTCTGGGAAGAGGATGAAAAAGCCTAGAGTGTACATAAAAATAGGCAGGGCCTCTTGAGTTTAAATTATAAATTATGTGTGGTATATTACAATCATTGATGAAACAATAAGGAAGTTAGGACAGGGTCAACATACATTGTAAAGCAAGAGAAACTACAAGTTTCTATGAGAACACAGCCAAGCATCCATTGCTAAAATACAGGCAGAATACAGACAGCAAAACATGAAAGCATTAATTCAAAGGTGCAAAGTCTGCCCAGCTAGTGGTCTGACTGGGAACCTGTCTGTATATAGCTGTCCTAAAACACAATAGATTTAATTGCTCTCTTCTTTTACTCCCTAAATGCAGCCTTACCATTGGAATATTCTAGTAAATAATCTTCAAGCATGATCGCAGTGGCTTTTTTCCCCAAAGGAGTATTTTCTCTTCAATATGATTTTGAAATAAAGTCCTCAATGTATGAAGAAAACATTCTGTTTGTATTATATTAGTCACAAGAAGTAGATTTAATAATGTCAAAAATATGCATATTATGGAATGCAACACAACCAAAAAGTAAATTAGTACAAAAAAGAAGTCATTCTTCTCCTTTAATGTCTCTGGAAGCCTTTGGAAGAGGGGGCAGCTTGTTAGGGATTGGGAATGCAGGATCAGCAGCAGCTAGGATCAGGTTTCCTGAATGAAGTAGGACTGCGAGATCCAGAGTTTCTTGATATTGAGATATATACATTGGTAGGAAACAGTAGAGAAGTTAATGATTTTGTAAGCCAGCTTTTGTGTGTGCAACACATAATTTTATGCATAGAAAGAAAGATTTTGAGGTGAAAAGAGCGCTAGTGAGTGAGAGAGTTTATGAAATCCTTCTTATTTTAATCCCTCCAGGAGGCAAAACAATCATTTATTTCCAACTGGGCATGCAAAGGAAAGAAAGAAATGGAGTTTGTCTTTGCTGCTTTGTTTAATTTATCCCTATTAGTCTGCATTTTTTTTCTCAACCCTACTCCCTATAATGATAACCATTAATTTTGCCAATACAGATTCCTCAAACCAAGAATTTACTATGGTCTAATTATAATTTTTCAAGTCTTATTTGTGCATTGTAAAGATCAGCAGGCAATTTTGTTTGACCTCAGTTTTCAGTTTGCAGATTTTAAGTCTTCTTTTTTAATATATATATGGTTTTTTTTTTTCCTCCTCTTAGCTTTCCAAAAGCCTTACTTCAGAAGGGCTTTTACTACTTTCAGATTTCTAGCATTATGTCAGCATTTTGCTTCTTGATCTTCTATTTTTGGGACTATTCACACTCCAGTTCATCCCCATCCCAGAAGAGTAAGGGTTACGCCTTCCTTAATTTTCTTTCTTTGCTGTGGTTTCTTATGGAAGGAAGAAGAGAGCTTCTGCTATTCACAGGAGCTTACCTGAAGAGCTCCTGGTGCTGGTGGGATCAGGATGTGCTATCCACCCCTTCCAGCAATGTGTGCAACCATACTCAGCCTCAGCCCCACTCGGCTCCTCTTTTCAAGGTCATATATGTGGCATTAGAGACTGAACACTCTGCTACTGTCACTATCACCTTAAAAAATAAATGTAGCCTCTCGAAATTTTCCTTTCCAAGATCTCATCAGGCTGGAATTCATACATATATTTAATATATTCAAAATGACAGGCACCCTCTCATTCACCTTTCAGCAACAGCACGCAGTGCAGTGCAACATAAGGCACACACGGGCTGCTCCTGAGGCTCCATTGTACCCATCTTGGAGGGTTACTGAGATTTCACTTTTAATCAGCTGTCCTTACTGTAGTAAAAGCAAGTACAGCCCAAAGGAATGGGCTGCACCACTGTGCATTCAGCAGGAACAGAAATGTTCCTGTCACACGTGCCAGGTACCAATACTTTCCATACCAGGCATTACATTGCTGCAAGCTCTGTAATATTGATTGCAGAATTAGTTAAAAAATAAAATAATAAATAATAATAATGATAATATTAATGATAATGAGAGTTATAATGATGATGATGATGATGATGATGATGATGATGATAATAATAAAAAAGGGATACGTCTTCCTCTGTCTATTCAAAGAATATCTCAGATAAAAAAAACTCTTGTGAGCTCCATTTGCCAGTTACCTGCCTTAGAGTGCAGAGAATGAGCCCTGGGTAAGAAGCAGCATCAGCTTGTCATCCTTCATGTGGAACAGAGGTTGGGTTTCCCTCTGGACAGAAAGTGGCAGGATCCTTCCCCAGTATCTATGGTGTAAATAACTGATTTTAACTATACTGAGCTATTAGTTTTTTACTGGGTCTTTAATTTATAGTGCAGTGTTGGGGAAAATGAATTGAGTGTTTCAAAACTATTTTCTTAGTTGCATTTACAGTATTTTAATGTGTTTTCAGTGGTAATGTGCAAAAAGGCTAAAAAAACAAAAAAAAACCAAAACAAAACAAAGTAGCAGCATCCAAACCAGTATTCTCTTCTTGGCTCTTCTGAGAGAGCTATAAACAATTTCCCAGACACCCTGGAGGTGTCAGTCCTTGGAGCATATTTAGGACACATGATCCAGAAAAGTGCCATTGTGCCATCCCAAGTGGTTTTTAGCATTTATTTATACCAAGAAAAAGAAAATAGACTCAAACAGTGTAACGGATTAGCCAGCACAATGCAGGGCACCACAATATCTTCTTAAAAGCAAAGCACACTAATCCACTGTCCAGATAACTGAGAAATGGTAAAGCCACACTTACTAGGAGGCTACACACTTCAGAGAGGTCTGGAAGCAAAACTTAGCTAGTAGGAAATGTTGTATCTTAACTTTCAATGGCAGTAAAGTTAAAGAAATGTCGGGTTTTTTTTTCTCTAACTCATAAAATGCTAAAGTTACAAGCAAATTTGTACCTTTAATGTCTACCTTAGTTGTAGGCAAGTCCCTACTCATTTCTGCAATTGGGTTTCCACATCTGTCTGTAACATGGAGTGATGATGCTAATCTTGTACATAAAACTTACAAAGATTTATACCAAGTGTTCATGCTTAGGAATCAATTATTTTATGATTATATTATGTTCATATAATTAGTTTTAATGTGTACATGACTCTGGCTCTCCATCCATTGAAAAGGAACAACATTCTGAGAAGAACTTATTAAAAGAGAAAAATTTGCTTTCTTAAATGCAGAAATTCCAGTGACCCTTTGGACAGCAAGCAATGCAGTCAGACTGACTGTAAATCCAAGTCATCCTTCTATTTTTCTTTTTTTCTGAAAGATATTTGGGGTAATAAGACCACTTCTAAATATCATCCCTCATTTTTTAGGCAGTCATGATTTCCCTTTAAGCACCTGGTGCTATTAAATGTTGAAGATACAGATACATTGATTAGATACAGTCCAGGACAAAACAACAGCATAGGAGAAATAAATGCTGCTCTTCTTCTGATTAAGGTCTCTATATAGGTACACAAGTTGACTGAGTAGCTCTTGCATTAGAAAAGCACCACAGGGAATTAAAACTCTGCTTACTCTGTAATCCTGTTTTATTTTTTATAGGGAGGTGACTATCTTTTATGAAATAAATGGCTTAAAATTAAGAATGGCATAAAAATTGGCTTCAGTTACAAATGCCAAAGACAGTAACCATTTACACTGCAAACAAAATATATTTATGTAATAAATTAAGAGTAGTTTAAAAGTAATTTGGAGTAAGAGTGGTATTACTTGTGCACGTTATACAGCAAAAATATAATTTTCAGGTCAATCAAAACAGCTAAAAGCTTTGGTGAATTTGGAGACAACAATCAGAACTACATTAAATAGATTTTTTATAAAAATCTATTTATAAAGTCAATAGGCCTTAATCCCTTAATCTTTCAACATTCTTGTTTCGCCCTGGATGTTCTTGAGTGAGTAATAGTTTGATTTGGGAGATCAAAGGGTTAATTTGCTTTTCAATTGGAGAATGACTCAGAGTTACCCTTTATTGTAAAAAAAAACTGGTGTGTGGGTGTAAGGTAGGGAAAAAGAGCCAAGAAAATGGATTCACTAATTGGGGTTTTCACCTGCTGTGAGTCTAATTGAATACAATGCTTTATTTGTAACTCAAGGAGAAAGAAGATTATGCAAAGTATGAGAAATTCAGACTGGTTTTTAAATTCTTATTACTTGGCACTATTGTATGGGAAAGAAGACCAGCATGATAATAGCAGCATCAAGCTTCTGTTAAGGCAGGCCAGGAAGCTCCAGAAACATTGAAAATTGAAGGAATGTGTATCAGGGAATCAGTGCTAGATACTTCTGAAGGAAAACAAACCACTTTTGCTGTGAAACGTCTGGTCTCTGGCTACCCGTCCCTTTGTGTGACACGAGCAGCTGCTCTCTCCCTGTAGTGAGCCCTGAGGTTCCTCCCAACTAAGATGCAAATCATCCTTTTTAAAGACTTAAGGAGAGTTTTGTCACTTCTTAAAACTCGGTTAAAAATGCAAAGGTGTGAGACTGCTGATACAACACAGTTGACAGCCCTCAGCCGGTTTATTCATGTCAAAACTAAGATATAGATAGAGCAATTGATCTAATACCAGGTCCACTGAATTAAATGGAAAATTCACAGTCTAATGAGTTTTAACATGGTGATTTATGTTTACACAAAAATTATTTCTCTATTTTCTTTCCATATTGGGGTAGTAGTACAGATACAAAGTTACTGAAAATTGTGAGTTAGACTAGTTAAATCAACCCAAATCATCTAGAAACTATGATAATTAAGCATTTAATTCCAGTAATTTTTATATTTACATTTGAGGGCCTAAGGGGTTGAACCTCGAGCATCTCTCACATTAATGCTTCTAGAAAAAAACCCCGTGGGCTTTCCTTGAACTGCGTGTTGAACTTTTCTTAAAATTAGATAATCCAACTACCTGAAGCGTTAAGGGAAGCCCTAAATTTCCTGTGCTTAGGCTAACACCCTCCAACTTCCATGCGTACTGACATCTGTGTAACAGGGGTGGGACGAGTTTTCCATGCTTTTAGGTATGCATCTTCCCAGTGTAAAAACAGCGAGATTCTTTTGTACGTTTGAAAGGTAGAGAACAGATTTAGATCTGATATTAGAAGAAATTCTTTACTGTGAGGGTGGTGAGGCACTGGAAGAGGTCGCCCAGAGAAGCTGGAGATGCCTTATCCCTGGAGGCGTTCCAGGCTGGATGGGGCCTTGAGGAATCTGATCTAGTGGCAGGGAAGGTGGAACCTATAGATACTCTTTAAAGTCCCTTCCAACCAAAACGACTCTATGAATCTGATTTGAAAAACATTGGTTTTGGGGTGGTTTTACCAGGAAATCACAATATGTAAGGCTTGAAGAACTACTTGGTTATGGGAAGGACTGGGAGCCTTATTTTAATGAATAAAGGACATACATGTACAACATGCATTAGGGGACACTGGGTGCACTGATTTGAAGTGCTTGTCACACTGGAGGGAGATTTGCTGGCTTTTCTTTGTGTAATGCATATATTGCATAGGAATTAATGCAAAGAAACATTGCAACAGTAACTCGGCGTGAGCAGAACTATTTCTTCTGCACTAACACATCCAGCGGAGAAGCTCACCCTTCCTTCCCTTCGGGCCAAGGCATCCCCTTAGAAATGAAATTACGTGATTCCACTCATAAATAAACCACTCGGCATTTCAAGCACCAAAATTAAACGCTGAGAAAGAGAAAAAAAGAACAGGTTAAGGCCCATTTCAAATCTGTTTGGATTCGGTGAACATTTTAGCTAAGTTTTCTTCTCAAGCCCGCTGAAGGCGAACTGATTTGCCGGCTCTCAGCACACCCCTCTCTCCGCCCGGCCAGCGCCAGGGCAAACAACACCCAGAAAAATAAAAAAGGAAGTCAAAGGAAGCCCCGATGGCTTCCTCCAGAATAGCTGCACAGCCCCGGGGAGACCGGGGAGGGGCGAGGTGCCCTCAGCCGCCCCGCAGCCGGCATGAAGGGGGAGGATCGGGGCTGAGGGCAGGCAGCGCCAGCACCGCCGCCGGGCGGGGGAGCGGGGCGGGGCAGGGCAGCACCGCCTCCTCCTCCCTCACTCTTCCATTCCCTCCATCCCTCCCTCGCTGCCGCCCTCTCTCCCTGCCGGCGAGGCGGCCGCAGTGGCGCTGAGCGGCGGGGCTGGGCGGACGCGCTGTTTCTGCCTCCGCGGCGCCGCCGAGCAGCCGCCGCCATGAGGGAGCAGCTCCGGGGGTAAGGGCGATGCGGGTCGCGGGCAGCAGGTGCCGGCGGGGGCGCGGCCCGGGGCCATCCCGCGCTCCGCGGCGGGGGCGGACGGCGTGGCCGGCTGCCGTCTGCGCCGGGCGGGCGGCCGTACCTGTCAGCGCTTACACGGGAAATCGCAACTTGCCGCCGCGTTTCTTCTGGGAACTTGAACGGGCGTTTGGTTCGGCGCCTTTTGCCCGTTGCCGAGGCCGTAGTTGGGCGCTGGATGCGCCCCGTCGGCACACGTAGGAGATGGCGGTGTGAGCGGCACGCACGCGTGGCACTACCTGTGCCGGTGCCCGTACCTGTGCCGGTGCGGTGCCCGCGGCTGTACCTGTGCCCATGCCTGTAGTGCCGGTGCGTGTACCTGTGCCGATGCTTGTACCTGTGCCGGTACCTGTGGCCGTGCCGATGCCTGTAGCTGTGCCGGTGCCTGTAGCCGTGCCGGAGCCCGTGCGGGCTGGCGAGGGGAGAAGCCGCGCCAGGGAATCGCGGCTGTGCCGGAGCTGGGGGATGAGCGGGGCTCGCCGCGTTACCCCGCAGGGTTTGGGGATAGCGCGGTGCTGCACAGCGTCGCCTGCGCGGAACATCGCTCGTGGAGCAACTCGGATCGGGCGTGAACTTCAGCGGGAATTCCTGAAAACAAACGTGCTCGGGGGTGTATGGCTTCTTCCCCCCCGTAATTTCATGCTTAGAAGTAATCTTTCAAGTTAATAGGTTGAAGAGGCTGGGAGGGGATTCCCTGGGGGCGGTTGCACTGCAAGTGCAGTATTTCTTGTTGCTCTATGGCACCTTGTATTGCCTTTTAATAGCTGCTGTAAAACGTCTTGCAGCCTGGGACACCGGAGGTGTCTTGCACTGGAGTTGGGCACAGAGGTGGATTTTGCAGGCGTATGTGTGCAGAGCTGAGGAGAGGGGGAATCCGGTTATATCGGGGATCTTTGACCTTTTTAGCACTAAGGAATTGTTCAAGGCCATCGCTTGTCTGAGCATGGATTTGACAAGACCCTGCAGTGAAATTGCTTTGGCAGAAGTGGAGAAGAGAGGCTTTGGAAAGCAAATAGATCAGCCTAGAGTGACAAGCTGGGGGGGCAAGGCTCACCCAAACCAAGCCACTGAGCGGGAATCTTTCCCCCTGACAGAGCAGACAAAATAAGTGTTTAACATCAAGGGGAGAAAAAAAGGGTTACTATTCAGTACTTGACAGCTGATATTTGGCCCTTTTCCTATTTTTCAATTCCAGTATCAGCAAGAAATTTTAATATGTATTGGTGCCTGCCTTCAGCAGTCTGATAAATCTTGCAAAAGCCAATAAAACAGGCTAAAGTCAAATTCCTGCTGAAGAGACGCTGATCCTTGGCTTAAACAGAAGTAATCTCTGTACAGATCAGTAGTCTCTAGATTTACAGATGAAAACAGTAGTTCTTTGTAAAGCACAAAGGAGTGCCACCTTTTTACATTGCTAATACTTTCCTAGCACTAACTTGTTTTAGCTTAAGAATTAATGAAGCACTGTAAAAAGAGAAATATTAAGTCTTTCTTTGCAATCACTGTCATCTTCAGTTGAAAATATTTTTCTTTCAAACGAGAGGTAGTGTCTATTCATAAAAGCTCTTTCAGTTGCATTTAGGTTAGTTTAGTGAAATCCAAACAACTATCATGTTTATTTTGGCTTTTTGACAACAGTCATAAGGTGGTTGGAGTAATATTTGATTCATCGTAAAGACAGAAGGTGACAAGTATTGCAAATCATGTTGTTTGAAAAGAGATGAGTTCAGAGGTTTGTACAACACCACTATAATTTTGGCACTTATTTGTGAGTATATGTAACTATTTATTGCTACACAATACAATTTTTTATTCTATGCACATCTATGCATTTGCGCATGTTGTTCATGTCACATTTGCTAATGAAGGGTGTGGGGAGAAGCGCAGCAGAGCTGGCTCTGGTATCACCAATGAAGTGGGCTGTAAGAGTTTAAAAAGGACTCTGCAGTTGCAACCTAAAATTCTGCTCTGGAGCTGAGCAGTGAATACAAGAGACCTAATTTTTTTTTTTTTTAAAGGAAAGGGGTGAGGGAGGAGTGCAATCAAAAACAGTTAAAAGATTTGTGAATGTTACGGCGTGGCTGGTGCAGGAATGTTGGGGGGGGATTTGTGCAAGAATTTGGGTGTGGGGGAGCATTGCTTTCAATTCCTCCTCCTGCTGGTGTTGCTCAGAAGTAATATAAAAAGAATGAAGAAAAAATGACTGTATTTTGTCCAAACTGATCAAGTCATAACAAGGGAACTGTAATTCAGCCAGTGTGTCTGTTAGGATATCATCTCTTGATTTCAGGTTTCCAATCCTGTGTGTTATTGGCTCTGCTGACAGTGATGAGAGACAAATCTCTGCTGTTGGCAGGAACAGAGGAGTTCACACAGGCATAGTGTGACAGAATTCCCTACATAAAAATTATCCTTGCTAATATAATATAATCATCCTTTGATGAACTGGTCCTGTGGTTCCCAAAGGATGTATCCGGTAGAGACTGTGCTTTCATCCCACCAAATTATCAGTGTGTTTAGTGTGCCAGTCACACCCACACCAAGGTGTCACCACTAGCCATTGCTGCTCATCTTCTTTTCGGGCCTGGTTTTAATTTCCTTTCCACTTCTGCAGCTCAGGTCTGGTGAGAAAGAGGAAAATAAGCCAAGTGAGTGCGCTTACATTTTTATTTGTTTCAGAATGCCTGTAATTTAAAAGCTAGTGATCAATTTAGTTGACCTAAATGTGGAGCCAAATTGAAAAATATATCCTCTGAGCATGTGCAGTATTGCAGAACTGCTGGCTGTGTGTGCCAGTGTCTTTTTGTGTTGGTGGATGGTTGGAGAAGCATTTTGAGTACTTATTTCTGCACATACTCTCAACTCTGCTTCAGCTGCTGCTAGTCAAGAGGACTCAGACTACACTTTTGACGTCTTTCTGACTTGCAGGCTTTAAAGGGCCTTGTTCACCAGAGTTTGAAACTCTGGCAAACACTTTGCTGCAGATCTATTAAGGATGCTACAGCATTCCCAAGTGTGGTTGAGGCTGCCTGAAACTGCTGAGCTGGCATTTCACTTCAGACGGTGCTCACAATAAGGGCATACACACAAATCCTCCCCCACCGGTCCAACCCCAGACCTCACAATTAAATGGCCTTTGAAAATGGCAAAGAGGCTTATGAAGAGTAGCCTTGATGGAATCTAACCTTTGCTGGAGCTGCTCTTGTGTGCGGAATAGTTGATAATTTTCCGAGCTGAAGATGTTGAGAGGCGAACGCCTTTTAGCTAGAGCAAAATATCTGCAGCCTTCTTGTGTTCTGCATGTAAAGTACCAGCAAAGTCTGCCCTGGCTCCGTACAACCACTCAACCTCTACAGTTCCCTTCCAAGCCTTTGCTTTTTCCTGCAGGAGCTCAGGGGGGTGCTGAGGGCTGGTCAGCTGTGGCTGGTACCAGGTGGGAGCTGGGTGGTCACTGCCCAGGGTGGGATCCAGCAGGAGCAGGGCACTCTGCCCCATAGGTGCTCACTGCTGGGGAGCTGGTGGGGCAAGACTTAGGGGCTCTACTGGCTTCACTTTTGTAGTCTGACAAAAGGAATATTTCCCTTAAGTTGCAATGAAGTTTCAAATTAAAGCAAAAGGAGAAATGTACCTGCCCTGCAAATTTAGTCTTTGTCACTTGCACATGAAGCAAATTAAATCATTCCTTGCAAAATGTGCTTTTCCCATGATAATTAATCTTATACTATGAAAGAAAACCACGCTGAGTAGAGGTTTGGGGTTACTGGTATTAAAAATGTCTGAAACCAGTTGGAGTCCAGTGTTTCTTTGACAGAGGAAATTTTATTTACAAGGTCTTACAAAAGCAGTTGTGTATTATGGCATTAGTAAATGCCATAAGCTTAAACCATACACACTAAACTCACTGATACATGGTTAGGCCCTACGATAAAAAATAAAAAGAAAAAATTCAGTTAATTACTCATTGGTACAACTTTGATTTTCGGTACTAGTTTTTCACACTAAGATGATCCTTTTGTTTTTCTATCCCACACAAGCATGGGATATGTCCGTAATCCTATCTATGTTCACCTTTACCAGATATCTGATGGCTTTTAAATGTTTTCATGGGGAATCAGTTTCTTTGCCAGGTTAACAGCTATTCAGTCTGAAATTTTTTAGTTTGTCCATAGAACAATTTGGGGCTACCAAATTAATTTCATACAGAAAGGCAGGTTATTTTCAGAGGCTTCTTTTAACTGTTCACATAAATTCTTTTTCTCCTTTTTGCTACATGATTTGGCATACAAACCACGGTACAGTTCCTGTTCAAATATACCCCATTTCTGGGGCAATCTGCCTGTGGGGAAGCAAGCCATGGTGGCCAAGCCCATGCCTGGGGAGCTGTTGATCTGTGACTGATGGTGGGTGCAGACAAACTGCAGCCCCAGGTGTGTAGGTGGGAATGTTTGCTTGGGTCTGCCGCTGTTCACCTGAATCGTGACATTTCTGGCTACAGGGTTTTCTGCCATGAATGCACTTCCATCTTTTCCTTTGGAGTGCCCTTATACCAGTAGAGGCTTCTCACAGTTGAGGTTTTAGGAATGAAGCTGTTTCTGTTTTTCTTTAAAGATATGCTTTATACCTAGCTGTGATAAAAGGTTCTGATGTTACCTTCTGCCTATAGAACCTGCCCATACCAAGCAGGATGGGAAATGCAGGAGCTCAGATCCACAGGTTTTCACTTGAAGCTACCCAGTTCCCAGAATAAAAATAAAATACTACCCAGAATAAAAAATGAACCAACTAACCCAAAAAAAAAAAAAATGCAGACCAGGCTGAGATTTCTGAAGAACATTGCATCCACCTCCCTTTGCAGGACTCGTTTTTTAACAGAGCAAAGGACAAGAGTGCTTTTGCTCTTGTGGTGTCCTTCCATTTTCACTGCCTTCAGCTACTGCAGGAATTGAGAAGGGGCGGGAATGCTGAGGTTGTTGAGACAGGGCTTGTTCAAAACCCTGTGCTCAACTAAGGCAGCTCTACGGCAGAGCTTTTTCCTTATGCTTAGTGCTTGTGATCCCTTTCATTCTTTCTTGCAGTTACAGAGCAAAATCTGGAAATATTATATATAGTAAGCTGCTGAACATATAGAGGTTACTGGGGCAGTATTCACAGGAATCAAATAAATAGCATGGCTTTAAGGCCAAAATTAAATCATACTAAGAAAGCCTGGCACAACTTTCTTTTTCCTTGACTAGAGGTGGTGTTGAAGTGATACACTGGAAGTTTTACCTCTGCTTAGCCTATAAAGGGTAAATGCACTTGGGAACATCAGTGCCTCAGAGAACTCAAGGACTGTTTGTTCTCTAATACAGCCTTGTTGTGTCAATGTTCCAGGGCACAGTAGGGAGCACAGGTGCTGCTGGGTGGTAGTTTGGTCTCTCCTGGAGCTGGAAGGTGTGTGCTCCAGGAGCTCCACAGTGCTGTGGGTCAGGTCCTGCTCTTCTGCATACGTTCTCCAGAATGGTGTGTGCATGCTGAAACCTGCATGTCTGCCTTTAAGTGCAGAAATGGCAAGTGTATTTGCTAGCAATGGTATGCTACATACGTGTTCAGTTTTTTTTTTTATGGAGACTCATGGTTGTCTCTTAATGCAGCTGACTTCTGTTTGAATTGAACAGGACTTTAATGGCTACAGTATAGATAAGGAGAATTTTCTTTCAAGCCTTCTATGTTAATGGAAATATAATCACGTTAGCTATGCTGTCATTAAAAAACAAACTCAAAAAGTATAACCTTAGGAGACATGAGTTGCTACTACATCTGCTAACACTTCATCCTGTTGACTTTCTCACGCTGCCTGTCCTTTGGCAGCGCGTTGTGTTGCAAAGCTGGAGGCTGCTGGCCTCAGTGCAGAGACTCTCCAATTTACATTCTGGTCATACTGCCGCGTTTCATAACCCCACTTCAGCTTCTCCCTGGCTTCCCAACAGCTCTGCTGCCTGACACTGCACAGGGACCTCCAGGGCCAGGGAAAGGGCCTGGGAGTCCCAGGGAACAAGCAGAGCAGCCAAGAGCCTTTGCTAGAAGAGACTGTCGCTACGTGGTGCAGCACTGGCCTGAGAAGTGGCGTAAGCTGCTGGTGGGTCAGAAGGCTGTTGCTCAGGGATTTTAGCACAGGTGTCTGGACTGAAAGGCAGGATTGGACCCACTGTGTTGGGAAGCTCTTTCCTACCACGTGGGAAAGGGTTGAGAGAACGTGTAGGGGAAGGGAAGTCAAATATGGATCTCAGTGTCTGGTCAGAGTTTCCAGAAACACTTTAAGAACTAAGCCCTTTCAAATGTTTGTCCTCTAGTTTGGAGCAACTGGAGAATGACCTGTACAAAGCAATGAGTTCTTAAAAATTGATTGCTAGCAAATTCCTCAGAACATTGACATACTTGCTGTCTTTTAATTAGCACTACTTCTAATTTTATTTGACGAGTCCTTGCCTGAATGAAGCGCTCCAGGTTAATGCCTCTCATTGAAAGAAGACACGCCTGGCACTGCTGAGCCCCCGCCGGAGCAGCCCAGGCTGCAGGCACAGATCAGGCACCACGCTCTGATGTGCAGCCTGCATCACTGCTGTGAGACAGAGAGAGAAATTCTCCTTTACTAACTTTCATGTTTTGTGTTGTAGCCATGAGACGCAAACGACCTGCTGGGATCATCCCAAGATGACTGAGCTTTACCAGTCGTTAGGTAAGACATCCCTGCCAGATGTTTGGTGCTTTGATTTTTTTTTTTCGTTCTTTCAATGGAGTGATTTGCTAAGACAAAGATTTCCAGAGGAAGCAAACTAAAATTAAGTGAAAGAGAGAGGCAGAGCTTTCACCAAGGTTAAAATTTTCTGCAAGGGAAATACATAAGGCACACATTTCAAACATGCAGTAGAAAAGAAATTTATTTCATTTAGCACGTTTGGAATGTACACTGGGTTTATAAAGTAATTTGGGTGTATTGTTACAATCTCTTTACTGAAAGACTGGAACAGAAGTCAGAAAAAAATAATCCTGAATCTTTTTACTGTCTAATCTGCTTTACAAAAGGCATATGAAAAAATCAAACCAAGCTGCTGTTAATGTTGACTTTTCGATGGTGGGAAGCCAGTTGAAGCAATTTGCCAAACTGTGTTACCACTGCTTTATTTTTAAAGCACTTTCAATACTTAGAAGGCATAGCAGCTGTCATGATGTCATTTTGAATACCCAAATTGCATGCTTATTATGATTTCAGATGTGCCTCTCTGGTGGAGGGTTTTTTTTTCATTTTTTAGCAGCTTTGGAATTTATTAACAGAAGCACATCTACAAGATAAAATAGGTTAATCTATGCTCTAGTGTAGGCTGCTTGGCAGGCCATTTAATAGCTAACTCTTTGATTTTAATGGTTATGTTAATAAATAATAGAGGGTATAATAAAAATTAAGCTATTTTGCTGAAAGAAATATCAGTAAATATGCTGCATTCATAAAGGAGGTTACGTCTGCACAGCACATGTACATAAAGCAGCTTGAGCACTAGGACTGTCAGATCTAGCATTCTGTGCAGGCTTATTTGCCATGGTGAAAAATAGCTTAAATTATCACCTGCTAAACTCTCGTTTAGCTGCTGAAAACAGTCTAATTATGCCAGTGTAATCTATTTCAAGCAAACTCAGGTATCTCTATGGTGCTCTGCAGTTCAAGGCATGCTAAAAATATTTTAGAAAAGGGATATAAAATGAAACGACGCAGAGTGAAGATTTTTTCCTTATAGTATTAGCAGTGTGGCAGCAGTTGGTTTAAAAATTAACCAGAATGCAGCTTTGTATGCCAAAAAGGGGTATAAAATGTATAAGTTCAGGCTAACCAAATGCAAAAGCAGACAAGTAGTGACTTGCCATTTAATTATAATGTATTGCCCTGTGTGTCTCCTTCATATTTCTGCTCTTAAAGTGAGTGGTTTAAAAGTTTCAGGACAAATGAAAATTACACTTGCAGACATCCCTTTAATACAGGTAGGTCTTCAAACAGTTGCCTGTTAATTGAACTGCACTCTGACTCGGCAGCTGCCTTTGATCCACAGATTGTGTGGTGTTGCTGATACTGT
Organism: Dicaeum eximium; assembly: GCA_013396995.1. NCBI lineage: Eukaryota > Metazoa > Chordata > Aves > Passeriformes > Dicaeidae > Dicaeum > Dicaeum eximium. The sequence continues at coordinate 1,105,441 of VWZP01006414.1, forward strand.
TGTTGGTCAGACCTAAAGTCCTGTTGCAACTGCTTTTCTTCTGCTAGTCTCCTGTTTCAGCCAGAGAACTCTTAAATACCAAGAAGTGAAAAGGTAATAAGGGAGAAAAGTGTCCTGATAGATTCAGGTCAGCAGTTCAGAAGATGTGTGACTGCTGAAGTCAGTTTGCATTTAGTTTAACTGAGTTTTATCACTGTGAGTATCACCCAAATGTCAGGAGTTTGAGATAGCCTTATTTTTTACTGCATAAAGAAGGAACATGTTCAGGCAGATTTTATTTCTTACTTATTTGTGAACTTTTTTTTTTCACCTGCTGTTTTCAGGAGCGTGAAATGTCAAAAAAATCAGTCCTCTATCTGGACTGTTCTGTTTCTTTTAGAGCTGAGACCAAATAGTCATTAATGTGAAAGCAACGCTGATTTTAGAAAAGTGTGCAAAATATGTGTTTTTATGAGTAAACTGAGGTGTTCATATATGTGTACAAGAGAGACTAGACAAGGTGACTCTTTGTGTACTGCCACATGGGTGAAGCTTTGATAAAAGTGCTACTGAATAACCTACCGATTTATTTTATTTTTGAAATGAATGTACTCACCATTGCCTAACTCTCACACAAACTGCATAATACAAGTATAACCCGTTTAGTCTTGAACAGAACCCTTGATGTATTTTCAGTGCTTTGATTTGCCTCAGGTCAAAATGGTAATAATGGGATGTTTGAAGTCTTTTCAGACTGTTCAGTAATATATTATCTGAGAAGATGTTATTAAAGTCGATTTTGTATTGCAAACTCATTATATCCTATTATTTTACCCTCCATTAGGATCCCAATTTTGTTTCTAATTCATACAAAGAAGCTAGTAAAGAGCTTAATATGTATGCCTTTTTAAAAATCTGGTAGAAAGCATGAATTTGGCAAGCAGGTAAATGCAAAAAAGTGAGACCAAGTACATTGATGCTGTCAAGTTGTCATTTTCATTTTCTAACTTCTGCACTTACCCAGTATGGAATAATTGTGCTATGTGATGTAGCTCTCTATACATGCCAGTATATCATAATTTGCTACATGATGGTTATGTCTAATTTAAATTCTTACAAATTACTGAAAGCTTAATTTTTTTAAGTGAATGAGGAAGGTTCATCCTGGCATGAGGTAACATTTCTTACCTGCCTCTGAGATGCAAGAGGTACTTCTCCAAGAAAGAAGAGTAATATTAATCTTCACATATCCAATTCACACACCTACAAATTATTGCATTACATTTTGCTAAAATAGGTGAATTTCAAGTGAGACTTACCGGTTCATTTTTCTATCTTTAGAGGTCTGGGTATTAATAAAAATGAAGCTAAATTACTTGGGAGCATTATTTAGTACTAATAAAAGAAGGTAGCAGTGTGCTGTGCACAGTCCTGTAACCTGTTCAAATGGGACTGCATCAGACACAGGAGGAAGAATCTACAGGAAGAAATTATACAATAATCTGCCTGTGAAGAAAGTATTCTCAATTTTTTTTGGAGCTCATTTGCTAAAACAGCTGGTTTTAAAGATACTTGTTAAAAACTTGATTGAAATTATATATATTTATCAAAAAATTTCCAACTGGTGGTTCTTTCAAAACAGATTTTCCTTTTAAGACAGTAAGGTGCTTGTTCCTGACTGCTCTTTATTATTTAAACAATTTTATCAGTGTTAATGAAAAATTTACTGAAGTTGAGAAATTTTTACTCTTCTTTAAGTTATAGCTACCTAAAGTTACCTAATCTGTCTGTACTGAAAGACTTAATTGTGTAATGTTTAGTTGAAGTGGCAGCAGGAAGTAAATGTTGGTATAGATTAAATTTAGAAAGAATCATGTAAGTTAAGAACATGGAGAAGAAATAAATGCTGAAATAGCAAAGGCAGTAAAAATGGTATGTGAGCTTCAAAGGATCAGAAGCTGACAGACATCGCTGGTTTGTATTTACACCATTATGAACCACTCCTATTTTCTTCTAACTTCCTCCTGAAAGTCTTCAAAGAATCAAGAACTGCTCTAGCTGCTTTTCTTTCCAAAATTAGCTCCTCTGCAGCAGATCTGCTGTTTTTACACTGTTCTTTTACATCCCCTTAAAAATTTTTTCATCCTTCACAATGACCCCAGGGCATCACTGAAAAGGGAGTTTGTGTTGTTTCACTGTCCTGGACACCAAGGACCTTTGCATGTGGGGGGAGACAGAAGGAACAGGAATCGTAAAGTGGTCTGAGTTTGCTCAGTTTTTTCAGATTATCTTCTGAAAGTGGACATTTAATGTCAAACAGCTTAGCTGTGAATAGCAGGTTTTTGCCTTTAAGCTGAGAATTACTCCAACCTTTGCTATGATGGCCCAGGAGGGCTTGGCTTGTCGTGCGATACTGTTAGTGTCCCCCTCCTCCAGCCTCCCTATGTCATGTCATGTCAGTGCAAGTGTCCTCAAGGTGCATTAGTGTCACCATGAACAGTAATTGCAGTAGCAGGATGCAGTCAGAAATGTTGTTTATCATTCCTAATTCACCGAGGCAAGACAAGAGGGTGAAAACCACCCTCATTCTTGCAGGCTGCAGTGCACTGGTGACATCTCTCCATTTAATTTAGAAGATGGGGGGCAGTTCTCTATGGATTACGTGAAAGAAATGTCAGAGTTGCTTAACACAAGGTGGGAGAAGGCTGGAAGGCACCTCTGAGCTTTCAGCAGCAGCTGCAGTGTTGGTCTTGTGACTTGACTGGCTTTTCTTGTGAGCTTCTAACTCCCAGTGACCAAGGCTGAGCAGCTTTGTCCTCTTTGGTTTGTGTATTTTGATTTGTCCTTCTGAAATGCTGCCTGGAGAGGCTGAACTGCCCCCAGCTGCCATTACAGTTTGTATTAGCAACTACTAAACCATGTATTTATTATGAAGTTTTATTCATAATGAGCTGTTTTCCATGTTTGCACCAGTAAAACCCATGCCTAGTGCACACATCAGTCGTTTGATTTCTACTGCAATCCAGTGAGATTATCCATATGGCCTTGCTTTAAAGGTTGCTTATTCACTCATGTCATTTTCAAGCCCATTTCAGAAAATAGGATTGCTTGGGTTCAGTCAGCCTTTGGCCAGTAGTCAGTCTAGAGGAGGTCATCTTTCTGTGTGATTGAGTCCTGTGCAGCACACACCTAACAGACAATAAATGTAACTGTGGCAGAGAGGTAGAATTTGGAGGTAGCAGTTCACCTGGCATCCCTTGGAAATGAAAGCACAGGTGTATTAGCATGAAGGAGGCTCTTCTAAGGAGACTGAAGAGCTGTTCTGTTGCAGAATATTACCAATATGGGAACATTTTGCTTAAGGTAACTGCACTCTTGGTTTGCAAATGGACAGCTTTTATTATTATTTTCTGAAGATGTTTGTAATTTATTTATTTTAGGATTTTCCAATATGACTGCTTCTCAACAGAGTACATAAAAGGTTTCTGAACTTTCTGACTGCAAACTCCACTCATATCTCAATCCCATAATGGGACGTACCAGGTGTACATCAAATCCTTTCTTACATTTTTGTGTTTGCAGGCTGAAGAAAAGACACTCCATTCTAAAACTCCCAAAGGTCATGTCAATTGGTCTGATTACAGAGATGCTGGCACATGCTGTGGTGTTCAGCCACTGGATCCAGATGCAATCAGTAGTATTGTGGTGCCCTGGGTACCTCCCACTCATTAATTTGCAGAGACACTGTTGTGGACTCAGGTGGACAGGCCTAGTACAACATGCTGGGTCATTTCATGAAGAGTGGTTAAGCTGTACACAGAATAACAAATTTACTGTTATTTATTACCAAAGCAGTGTAGATGATAGCATTAGTTATTTTTATAATAAAAGTCAATGGCTGAGACTCAGCTGATATTAAGCAATGTTACTCGATTAATTTCTTTCCTTTGTGCATTTATGTCATTCGCATTTTAAAATTGCAATTCCAGAAGAGGCAATATATGTCACTGTAGGGCACCATTAAAAGGTTAATTTACAGATTTTGGGCAGCAGGAGGAAACCCAGCATTCTTACCAGCTGGACAGGGAATCTCAGCTGTATTCAAACAACGTGACCTGAAGCTTCTTGAAAAGAGGGACGTTAATGTCTGATGAAACATGGAAAGTTTAGTGGCTGTAAAGGAATTACTGTCTATTCAGGACTGTCCAGTAAAGAGTTTTTAACATCTGTTAGGAAGGCATTGTAATTCCCAAAATAGGTTATTCCCAGGCAGTGTATTTATGAACAGTCTGTGAGCATGTCACAAGCTGTGGCTGAGTAAGGCTTTCAGGTTTCCAGGTGTATCACTATGGGCTCATGTTTTCTGTCCTTGTACCTGAGAGTAAAAAAAACCTTCAAAACGCTGTAAATCTTATAAAATGAAGATGAGGATTTGACCTGATGATATGTAATTTCTTTAAAAGAATGAAGTTGTTAATTTGCGAAATTTCACTCATACCACCTGAAGCATGTAAGCTGCTAATTTCAGTTAGATGATGTCCAGACAAGTGAGATAATTGCTGTCAGTAGGACCAAGTGAAGGGTGTGTGTTTTGCCCTCAAATAACTAAAAAAAGCTATTATAATAATATTCACAATAATATAAACAAGAAACCCCTTTTTAAAGTAAGGAGGAAAGGTAGTTTCCTGGTAGAAAGGAGTTGATGAGATGCCTTCAGATTACTTTGGGAGAGGGATAAATGGTATGAACAGCCTTTGGTGGGAGGTAGCCTGGGCTATCCTGGTGCTTTTAAACACAGTGCAATGACTCTGTCATACAGGATAGGAGGATATCAAATGGAACCTCCCAGTCACTCCACACTCTCAGCAGATGCAGCAGCTGTAGGGGGGTCAGACTGTTTAAGAACCACTGTGAAAAGCAGTTCAGTTATAACACCTTACTTAAAACCTGTTGCCTGGGTTATAGATGTGACTCCTTAAGAATAAAAACAAATACCCCCTCATGCTAGATGATAAATGTCTTCTTAAATAGTTTATTTTAGAAAACAGAGTGATTTCAATTTTTTATTGCTTTTAGTTATTTTACAATGGATAGTAAAAGCTCAAAAATATGAGAATGTTTTTCCTCTTAATATGCTACTCATACCCCAATGTAAAATCCAGAATTTAGCAAGAGAGGATTTAAAAAAAAAAACCCAAACTGCAAGACTTTATTTGATTCTATGTCAGTAGTCAGTGAGACATTCCAGCAGGTGGTTTGAATCACTGACCACTTCTCAAATGAGTGGGTTTTTTTGCTTGATCATGCACTAGCAAAAAGATTTGCTGTGTGTAATTGCAGGTATTTCTAGAATACTGTAGAAGTAGAACATAGCCCTTATGTTTTGAGATTTCTCTCAACATGCACAATTATGCAGAAAATGTTAGAATTTAATTATCTTATCATCTTTCCACAGTATTTCTGATTTGAGTTACTCCTATCCGCAGTCTGAACTGAAGTACCCTTCATTAAAGCTGCATTTGTAATAAAAGCACTCGTTCTTGTTCACTGTTATCATGTTATTAGATAGAGAAAGATATATATTCACTTGAACAGAGGGGGCATTCATGGCTGAGTGATGGGAAAGTCATGATTTCTCTTTGCTCTGGGATGTAAATATGTCACCAAATACTCCCTCGTGATCCTTTCTTCTGTCGGCTCCTTCCCAGGGGCCAGGTGACCTCTTCCCCTGCGTCGTGGTTTCAGACCATAAACAGATTATGCTCTCAGGCATTTGCGTTGTTTTGTTCACAGCTTGAAAGTTGCCTTCCAAGCAAGAAGAGGGAGTATTGTTAACAACTTGAAAAACTTTCACGGTGCACCAAGGGCTTTCCAGCCCTCTGACACCCTGTTCAGAGGATGAGGTGGTGCATACTTCATAGGAGTGGGAGGAAAACTTGTGTGGTGCATTGAGCTCCTCAGCCTGCTCCAAAATGATAGAAGCTTTGGAAGCAGGGATTAATGGGTCCTAACTCTTTCAGTGGGCTGGGTGGGGGTGGAGAAAGCAACTTTTTTTTTTCTGTTAGGATGCAGGAAAGAAAAAAGCAAAAACAATTTCACAACACAGAGAGGTAAGAGCTACTGGTGTTTCCATAGACTTTTGGAAGGTGGCTGTTGCTTGAACCCCCTTCCTCCCTCCTCTGCCTCTTCCCATCAGGAGCAGCTGGGGTCTGACCAGGCAGTGCATCTGTGCTCCTCACTCGAGGTCCCCCCACTTGATGTCAGGGGTGACTTTATGTCCAGCACTCCCCAGCCCAGGGCCAAGACTCATTCCCTGGCAGTCTTGTGTTCTGTAGTTCATTTAAATGGGGTCTCTTGCAGCATGTGAAATGTTTTGAACCCAGCTGGGAGGGGCCTGGGTCCTTTCTACCCAGAGCAACAGGTTTGTTCCAGCAGTAGCCCCAGGGGAGGAAAGACGCCACTGACAGTTTCATAGGCATCGGGAGGGGAAAAGAGAAATCATTAAGATCCAGTGATCTGAAGTGACTGTCACCATCTGGTAAGACAGCTGTCTATCAGGAGCGTGGAGGTGGTGGCATAAGGAAGACAGAGGTGAGCAGTTGGCACAGGGACAGTCCTGGTGACAGCGGCGAAGGTGGCAGTGGCGCTGTGCGATGGCTCAGCCTTGGCTCGGTGCTGCTGCTTTTCCAAAACCTGAGATGAGGGCTCCAAAATGAGCACCTGGCATTGCTGCTTCATCATTTAGAGCAGATGCTTCTTGGCAGCAGTGTCGTTAAGGTTGATGATAAATTCAGTGTGTATTACATATACAGGAAAATGGATGTAAACTGTAGCACTTCCAGGATTAAATGTCTTCACGGATTGTATTTTCTGCCTTGATCGAGGCCTGAAATATGCATATATGTTTACTCACATTTCTGAAAATGTAAATAATAAATGGATAAGCTTTTTTCAGAACACTCAGGGAGAATTTAAGAAAGGCATCTTCATTTTGTTGAATGCTAGCCATAATATTCTTTTATGGAATATAAATACAGATTTGCAGCAAGGGTACAAGATGTAATTGAATTAATGGTGTGTTTGTAAGAGACTGCTTTATTAATTTCCATTTAAGACAAATTAAGTCTCTTTATTTAACTCACTGTATTCTACATCACATAAAGGACCTGTCAGGATGATGGTGAGAGACAGAGCTGACAGGAGCAATACACAGAAGTGCCCATTAAAAAGGTACATGCAACTGTGCAAAGAAAAAGAAATTATATACAAAGCTGAAACTTCCTTTTTTGCTCTAAGACATGTTTCAGAAATGTACCAGAGCTTTTATGAAGGTATTCAAAACTACTGAATTATCACACCTCATATTATTCATTCAGAACAGCTTAATTAAAATTAATGTAATTGAGACTATATTCCCTCTGCTACCTCTACCTGTACAGCATTATAAATGATGTTGGGATAGTTATACCCAAGCTACCACATTTCAAACAGCTTTACAGCACCTTAGCTTGTATGCCAGCAAGGAAATGTTCTGTCTTTCCCTGTTTTTCATCATATTCTTTCTCTAAGAGTCTGTCAGGCTTAGAGGAAATGCATTGAGCTAAAGGGACCTTTATTTTGAGCCACTACATTTTTTCCCCTAATGTTCTTTTTATATTTACACTGTAGTTTACATTTTCTAAACATTTTCCCATCAGTAATTCCTTAGGCTCCATGGGTTTCATCAGTAAGTTAAAAGCATTCAGCAGTGTTGTCAGGTGCTGAAATTGGCTGGCAGAAGCAGTGTATTTCTGTTCTGGAAAACCCTGAAGTTGCAATATGCCAAGCAATCTCTTGGGAATGATGCTTAGGCTGCACAGGAGTGTGTGTGCCCAGGAATTAGTTGGGTAGGTGACAGGGCCAAGAGCATGCATCTGTTTGTTTGGTGGTGCGTGGCTGCCCTGTAGGGTACGAGTGTGTCCCCTGCCACTCCTCAGTTCCCAGTGCAGCTGCTGGCAGTGACCCTTGGGCACCAGCTTCTGTGCTCTGGTCTGGTGCTTCTTTGTCCCCACAGTGTCCAGGAGGTTTTGCGAGCCATGGTTAAACTATTCTATGGGGACTTGAGCTGATGTCCTTATTTTGTTAGACGTATCAGCTTAGCAGAAGTTGAGCCAGACAGTGTCTTCCCAACTGGGTGCCATTCCCTGTCACACTGCCAGAGCCACTGGATCCCTGCCATTTTGCAGGTGGGGACCTGGAAACTCACCTGGCTGGATGAGCTGGCTTCTCTCCAGAAAGGCTCTACATCTCTGGGCATGGCTGGGGCCTGCTTAGATGGAAAGCGCAGAAGTTTAATTGGATATTTTTAATAACTTTTTTGTTTTACCAGTAGCTGAGAGTTACCTGTTTTTTCCTGGGCATAGGTTTTCCCTTGGGGCTGCCTGCACACAGCCTGGCTGGTGCATAAGGTGAGCAAGGAAGAGTTTCAGAGTCTTACCTCTCTCACAGTGCCTTCAGGGTGAAAAGCCCTGCAGTATTTTCAGACACACTGCTGCAATCATTGATGTTGTTCTTTCAAGTGCTCTTTAGTTCAGTGCCTTTGAACAAAAGGAAGTAACACTTTAGGACTTAGTGGGGTTTTTTTTGGATAGTTGATTGTCAAGATTTGAGGGCCTTAGCTCAGTGAAATTTCTCCCAATTTTTTTTTCCCCTTCTGCTTTTTTAACCAACAAGTACGGTCTTGTAGTTGAACATAACAATGTATTTGTGAGTCTGGTTATATCTAGTGTGTAAAGCTGATCTTTTATTCTAATATTGCCTCCCTGCAGCTGACCTGAACAATGTCAGGTTCTCGGCGTACAGGACTGCCATGAAACTCCGCAGACTGCAGAAAGCCCTCTGCCGTAAGTACCCGCCTGTGCCTCACCCTCTGCCAGGAAGGCTCTGTGACCAGCACACAAGTTTATTCACAGATTTCAGAAGCAGAAAAACACTCCCACGCATACCCCCAGCTCTGCCTGGTACATGGAGACCTCTCCCCTGAAGGGCCTCCTGCTGCCACCAGTTTGCATGATCATTACAAAACCAGAGTGCTGGGTGGTCTGCAGATCTGTCCTGTGTGAGGCAGAGCAGCAGTTCAGAAATAAAACTAAACATGCCGTACCTATTTCTTACCTTTGCAATCTCTAGCCAGGTGTTTTCACTGTGCCATGTCACTGTGCCATGTCCTGTGTCAGCCACAGCTTTACAGCCAAAGGGAGCACAGTTGTGGTGTGTTGGGAGCAGTGAGAGCTCGGGTGAAATAATCACTTCAGAGCTGGAGTTGCTGATGGTTTGTTAAGTTGAATCTTGAACCCTGAGGGGTTATTGCCTTTAAATGAGATCATCGCAATAAACGTTCAGCTTCATTTTTTCCCCAGCTTTCAGTTGTGTTGAGAAGTCTCTCATCAGCTGTTACATTAGTGCTGTGCATGTTCGAACATTTTAATTCTCCCAACTGATGGATGTTATTCTACTTTTCCCTAGAATTACATTTCCTTTTCAGCTTATTGTAACCTGATAGCTAAATAATTTGCTAAGAGTTTTCTTGATAGGCCAGTCACTTGCCAAAGCAAGCAATTTATTAGGCAGTCCAATTGGAGGATTATTAAAATATTTTAACATTCACTATTTGGCATTTAATTACGGGGTTAAATTTCTGACACTGTTGCAAATGTCCCAACTGTTGATTTATCTCAAGTTGGATTTGTGCTCACATGCTTTCTGGAACTGTGTCAAACCTCGTTATTTTTGAGTGTGTTTACTTTTAGGCTTATAAGCATGGGTGAATTCCGCTAAAGTGTGCAGACTTAATGTCTGAATGTATAAAAAATAGGAAAAAAAAGGAAAAATTAAACAATAAGTGAGAAGTCTTTTAACATAATGAAAGATTTCAACATGAATGCAGTGACAAAGAAGGAATTATGATGATTAGAAATATAAACATCTTTCCATGGTACAGCACTTCTGCCACACTCACTGTGGAAATGTAGTATAAAGAAACTGGAGTGATATGCAGTGAAAAGTATTCATAATCAGTGCAGCACTGAAGGAAACAGAATTTTTGGAATTAACTATCTGGCAGTGCATAAATATAACTTGTAACAGGTTTTTATGACTGAAAGTGCAAAACTTCACATCCCATTTTATCTGTATTAGAATCATAGAATATTCTGAGTTGGAAGGAGCACACAAGTATCATCCAACTCCAACTCCTGGCCCTGGGCAGGACACTCCAAGGGTCACACCATGGATCTGAGAGCATTGTCCAGACGCTTCTTGAGCTCTGTCAGGCTGGTGCTGTGACCACTTCCCTGGAGAGCCTGTTCCAGTGCCCAGCCACCCTCTGGTGAAGAACCTTTTTCCAGTATCCAAACTAAGCCTCCCTTGACAAAAGTTCAGACCATTCCCTTGGGTCCTGTCACTGGTCACAGAGAAAAGATCAGTGCCTGCCCTTTGTCTTCCCCTGATGAGGAAATCGTAACTGCTGTGAGGCCTCCCTTCAGGCTCCTCCAGGCTGAACCCAGTGACTTCAGCCCCTCCTCACATGGCTCCACCATCTTCATTGCCCTCCTTTGGATATTCTCTAACAGCTTAATGTCTTTTTTATATCCTGGTGCCCAAAACTGCCCCCAGCACTGGAGGTGAGGCTGCCCCAGAGCAGAGCAGAGCAGGACAATCCCCTCCCTTGCCCGGCTGGCCATGCTGTCCCTGATGTCCCCAGGACACGCTTGGCCCTCCTGGCTGCCAGGGCACTGCTGGCTCACATTCAACTTGCCATCAGCCAGGACCCCCAGGCCCCTTTCCCTGGCACTGCTTTCCAGCCTCCCATTGCCCAGTCTGTCCATACATCCATGGTTGCCCCATCCCAGGTGCAGAATCCAGCACTTTCCCTGTTGAATTTCACATGGTTGGTGACTGTCCAGGCCTCTCATTTGTTGAGGTCTCTTTGCAGGGCATCCTTGCCTTCGAGGGAGTCAGCAGCTCCTCCCAGTTTTGTATCACCTGCAAACTTGCTCAGTATCCCTTCCAGTCCTGTGTTCAAGTCCTTTATGGAGATGTTGAAGAGCACAGGGCTGAGGACAGAGCCCTGTGCAGCCCCCTTGGTGACAGCTCACTACTCTGATGTCCCCCCATTCACTGTAACCCTTTGTGCCCCATCTGTGAGTCAGCTGCTCACCCATCACATGGTATGGTTTTCCACTGTGGGCTGGACATTTTGTCCAGAAAGATCCCGTGAGAAACAGTACTGAAAGTTTTACTAAAATCCAGAAAGATTACATGAACTGGCTTCCTTTGGTCAGCTGTAGCTGGGTTACTATGTCATAAAGTACTGGAATGGCCTGCCTGGGGAGGTGGTGGGGTCACCACCCCTGGATATGTTTAAAAAAAGACTGGATGTGGCACTTGGTGCCATGGTTTAGTTGGGGTGTTAGGGCATGGGTTGGACTCAATGCTCTTGAAGGTCTCTTCTAACCTAGTAATATTGTGATTCTGAGTGATTCTGTGAAAAGGAAATTAAATTTGTTAAGCAGGACTTTCTCTTCACAAACCTGTGCTGACTCTGTGGTCCTTCAGGTGTTTTTCAATAACTGATTCCTACCATTAAATAATTCTGGACTCATCTTGGACTTTTACCTTGGGTTTGTGTGGCCAGGTTTTGGTAGTGGGTGCCTCCAGGGGTGGTTTCTCTAAGAAGCTGCTAGAAATTTACCCCATGTCTGACAGAGCCAATGCCAGCCAGCTCCAAGACAGACCTGCTGCTGGCCAAGGCCATCAGTGGCAGTGGTAGTGCCTGTGGGATAATGGAGTTGAGAAGGGAGTGGGAGAAAATCTGTTGCACAAGAGCAGCTGGGAAAAAGATGGGGAAATACGTGGGAGAAACAATGCTGCAGACAGCAAGGTCAGTGCAGAAGGAGGGGGAGGAGATGCTCCAGGCGCCAGAGCTGAGATTCCTCTGCAGCATGTGGAGAAGACTATGGTGAGGCACCTGTGCCCCTGCTGCCTGTGGAGCTGTGCAGTGGAGCAAATAGCCACCTGCAGCCTGTGGAGGTGGGTGCCATAGCAAGTGGGTGCCTGAAGGAGGCTGTGACCAGTGTGAAACCCACGCTGGAGCAGGCTCATGGCAGGAATTGTGCACTCTTGGTGAGGAGCTGGTTTGCTGGCAGCACTGTCTGTTCCTGAAGGACTGAATCCTGTGGGAGGGATCCACTCAGGAGCAGTTTGTGAAGAGCTGCAGCCAGTGGGAAGAACTTGCGTTGGAGCAGTTTGTAGAGGACTGTCTCCCGTGGGAGACTGCACAGTGGAGCAGGGGAAAGAGTGTGAGGAGTCTTCCCACTTAGGAGAAAGCAGCAGCAGAAACAACATGTGATGAATTGACTGCAGCCCCCATTCCCCTGCTGCTGCTGCAGGGGAGGAGGTAGAGAATTTGGGAGTGAATTTGACCCTGGGAAGAAGGGAGGAGTTGGGGGATGTGTTTTAAGATTTAAGTCGGGTCTGTTTTGCCTGTGACAGTAACTGGTGAGTGATCTCTCCCTGTCCTATTTTGACCTGTGAGCCTTTTGGTGTATTTTCCCTCCCCTGTCCAGCTGAGCAAGCTGAAGTCAGTTCATCTCTTGAGGTTACATTTAGGTAAATTTTCAGAGAATTGATGCTCTCAGAGACATGCAGTGGCACTTACACTGATTACTCTAGCACATTCTTCATACTTGTATCTAAGGAAAAGTATTTAAGGAATTTGGTTAGCAGGCTTTGTTCTTACAAATATTTTTGCCTGGAGAGACCATCATTGTATTTGTGTATTCTATCATTTCAGTGTCGCTTGTGAACTCAATTCAATTAGATTTTTTTTAAAACCTCAACTCATTACAAAATTATTTTTCTGCATTTTGGCAGTAATAGAATTAGAGCCCAGTGCTGGCTTTCAGGGCTCCTACGCAAAGCCAAAATCCCACTTGCAGTAGGTGCTGCTTTCAGCTCTTACTTTTCATTTCTGTTCTAAAATTGCGGGAGTTTTTAGAGATACATATATATATCCATTTATACCTATGTATACCTATATATCTTCTTTCCTGCAAACTTCATAGAAAACAGCAATTTTGTCTATTGAGGAGTACTCTAAAAATGTGTGTTTAATAGAAGGTCTGCAGAAGTAAAGGTACAGTCTACTTCTCAGTGGCAAGAATAGAAACACTTTAAAAAGGGAGCTGTACTTAAACTTTAGTTCTTTTCAGTTCATAAATCAGCCCAATGAATATTAAGACACTAGGATATTAAACCTAAAAAAGAATGTGGAAAATAGCAATCCTTAGCAAATAAATGCTTATGTGTTGCGTTATTTAGTGTGTGGCTTTATCATTTCAGCCTTCAAAATTGTTGCGAGCGTGCCAGGTGTAACTGTTGCACCAGGTTTTTTTAAATGTACTGATTCCTTTGATAATCACATCAAAGCATGATGACTTTCTTGTTCTGCTGCTTTTAAAGATCTGATCTTCAAGTGCAAACCACATCAGGACATCGTGATATCAATAAAATGAGATGTATTCACAAACTTTTGGAAATGCAGCTAAGAAAATATTCAAGCACTTCTGCTAGGGGTCTTTTTTCCTTTAATTGTATGCAGACTAAATTAAATATATTTTTTTAATGTGTCAGCCAACAGCAGCAGGTTACAGAGGAGATGATCTTGCATTCTGGGATGATCTTGCATCTGTTTATACTTTTTATTAGCAGCCATATGTTGAGTTTTCCCTAAGTTCAGTTTGTGACCTCTAGAATGCACTTTCTCCTGCCTGTGAATTGTCACTTCTGTCCTTCCACTGGTTACTTATTCCATGTTGTCTTTTATACTTTTCCTGCAGTCTGGCAGTGTCTAGTCAAAAACATCCTAACCTTTTCTCTATTGTCTTAGAGGCCAAAGAAATATTTATATAAATGACTTCGACTTCAAAGTAAGCTAAAAGCCAGTGCTCACACAGATTTTGGAATCAGTTTTGCAATTTTAAATAGAAAAGTGTAAAAGAGTGGCAGAGAACCCACAAGAAGTGCAAAGCATAAAATGGTGTGGTTTATTTCAATAAAGCTTTTCAAATCACTGCATGGTGCCAAATACTCAGCTCTTCAGTGTATATCTGACTGTGGAGCTTGTCTTGTGCAAGTTGGTCATTCATGGGACCTCTGTATCTGCTTTTAGGAAAGAAATATGCAGTTCCATGTTCTGGGAGAGGACCCCACACACACATTTCTTAAGTCTTGGTGGGAAAGATGAAGGAGGATCTTAATATGATGAAGGCCAGAGCCTTTTTTCTTCCCCAGAAAAAGAGGTTCCCTACAGCAGAACGTGTTGGCAAGCGCTTTTTGCTTGTTAGGAGATGATTATGTGTTGCAAACTTCGGGATAGGACAGGAGGTTGATGAAGAGTGGGCTGAAAGGCTTTTCAGAATATGCTGCTTATTAACGGGAAAAGCTTTCACAAAGTGGAATGACCCATGTTTAGCAGTAGCTGCATATATAATTATGCTGCCACTCAGACGCCTGAGGGGTTCATTTAATTACCGTTGATTCGTAGTCTCAAAGGAACTGAGAGTTCAGCCTAAAGCTTGGAGTTATAGGTGTTGTGAAGGCTATGCTCTATTTTCAATTTGACTAATGAATTCTTAGAAGAAAAACATCTTTCTGAGACGCTCAGGAATGCATCTGATACTTTTACAGGATATAACACTGACCTTAGCATAGCTGTATTTTTTATGCTGGTAGGTTAAACATAATATTCCAAATACTTTATTTTAATAAATGTCTATATGCTAATGTGAAAAAAAATTAAAATTCCAGTAAAACTCTGCACAAAATCACAGAGTCAAATTTTTTGGTGTAATAATAGGGATAGCATTCCAAAGTCTCCTTATTCACTCTAGCACTAGGTATTTTAGGCCCAGAGGATGAAATTTTCAGAAGTGCTTAAGGGATTTAGTAGCAGAAGTAAGTCCCTATTGATTTCCGATACAATGTATACTCTTGAAATTCTTTTGGCAATTACAAAATCCCAGCGTACTGTCCAAGCAGCATTGCAAACCAGCCCTGTGTGCAGCTCAGGTATTTCTCATCTCCCACTGGGACATCAAAGGGGCAGTTTCATCCTGGGTAAAATAGGATACTCAAGTGTGAATTTGCCAATGGACCCTTAAACAGGATCAAGTTCTAAAAAAATTCCTGTATGATGTTCTGCATTTAGCCTCTGCTCATTATGTAGTTTTTTTGATGTTACGAAGAGATGCTGCTTACCAGAAGTCAAGAAAGCACATTTTTTATTCCAGTGAGAGAAAAACTGGTCTTGCAGTTGAGTCAGTTCATTTTCCAGTTTTGTTAAGAATTTTCTGGATGATTTTGGGCAGTTCATTTTGGACCAGGTGCTACTGCCTTGGATCATGTTGCATCGTGCTGCACTATGTGACTGCTCATGGTACGAGCAGGGTTAGCAGCATCTGGGCTTCAACATCCCCATTGCTCACACCCTGGAAATGGACTGCAAGGAGTTACCAAGTGTTTTCCTGTGGCAGCCAGAAGATCAAATCATCAAGCATCTCATCTTTCTCATTTCCTTTGTTCTCATTCATGCATTACTTTGTAAACTAACATCCCATAATTTTTTGTGCCCTAAGTGTGATGCTGCTTGGTGATGTTAGTTTGCAGAGGTTAAGAGCTGAGAAAGGGAAGTTCAGTTTTGCCCTAAACATCTGCATTTCAAAATTCAACTGACTTAAATTGGAACAAAAATCAAGTTTTTAAATGTCTGTGACAAAAAACTCTGTTGCATGTTGACTAAAAAGTTTAAACATGTCTTACTATGTAATGGCATAGAGATATTTATAATTCTAAATGCTAACTAGAATTAAAAATTGATACATTTAATTAGTAAATATCTTAGCAGGACATTTAGTATTTCTATAACCTTCTTTTCACTGTCCTCACTAGAGGAAAAGTAACAGGTTATTCACAGTTCAGCTCTGATTTGTTTGCATATTCCTTGTGGAGTTTGGTTTGGTTAAGGTTGCTCAACTTCTCTAAGAAATGGGCAATGCATCTCAGGAAAGCTGATGACCTGTGCTATGGTGAGAGCTTCACATTTGGTGAAGGCAGTAATCAAATATTAGCCTGTTTATCTGTAGGAACATAAAGCATGAAATACATAGTTCTTACTTGCACAGTAATTTGTGTAATATTTCCATAGGACTCAAGAGCATAATAAGTACTTTACAGCTAAAACTGAAACAGTTACACACCGGTCTCTAAGGCCACAGCTAAATAACAGTGCATCTGTAGGAAGTCCTGAAACCGCTCTTGCATGTGACTTTCAGAGGACATTTCACATCCTCTGGCCAGGCACATAAGCCAAGTACACTCTCTATTTACTTTTTGGATGTGAGTAATACAACCACTGTTTCTCTTCTGTCTTTATGATTGTGTACTTTTTTATTCCAACAGTGGATCTCCTGAGTCTGTCTGCTGCGTGTGATGCCTTGGACCAGCACAACCTCAAACAGAACGACCAGCCAATGGATATTCTGCAGATCATTAACTGCCTGACCACCATTTATGATCGACTGGAGCAAGAGCACAACAACCTGGTCAACGTTCCCCTCTGCGTGGACATGTGCCTCAACTGGCTTCTGAATGTCTACGACACGTATGTACGGGGGGCTCAGGACATGGGAAAGCTCCAGAAGCTTTCCAGGAGCAGAAGGGGAGGGGGAAGGTGTATGGAGCTGTTTGCCTCATTATAGCGTGGGTGGCTTGGAGCTGAATAAAAGGGTAGTTGGAGTGAAAGTTTAATAAACCTAATGGTCTAATGGCTGCATTTAGGTGAATCAATACAGCCCTTGGTTAGGCTTACAATCCTGGATTTACTAAACTGTGCAATGAGAGAGCTGGCGAACAACATTTTAAGCAGATTTTTCTGTTCAGACCAATTCTGTGACTGCATGGCTGTCTACAGTAGGTCATGACTTTACATGGCTTTTTAATTTATTTTGATAAAGAAGTTCAAGATAATTATCAAGAAGCAACAAAATGAACACCATATAAACTCTTGCCTGTCTGTACCTCTGGATGTTAAACCTTTTCAAATATGTCAATTTTCTATAGCTTTCAATCTGTCATTCTTTTTTAAAGATGGAAGAGGGTCATCTCTTGTTTAATGTGCTTACAACCCTTAGCTGTAAGAAGATTAGAGAAACATTCAATTCAAAATTTAATTTTAAAAAGTGTACCCATCAGTGTAAACACAACAGACTAAATATACCTGAAGAAAATTTATGGGTATTCCTTTTAAGTGGGTTAATGATGCTGCTCATAATGCATAGTCAAATTCCAACATATGTTTGTAAGCTTATTTTAAAATAAGCCATTATATTTGTATTTGATGAATTGAATTTTTTAAAAGTCAGTGGAAGTATTTTATTTGTGTTTTTAAGGTTTTTATCAGCCATTTCAGCCAGACGTGCTCATTTCTGTGACAGAATAAACATTTTCATATAGAAGTGGAAGGTCATGGGGCAATTACTGTATTTCCATTGACATTTTGAACCATACTATGGTTATAGGGCCATAACATTGTTCTTCCATCCACCCTTTGTCACAGCGGTGAAGCTTCAGTGATCACCTGCAAAAAAAAAGTACAGATTTGTACAGATCATGTCTTCCTGAAGGGTCACCTCCAATAAGTCAGACTTTTGTGACATCCCCTGCAGCAGCTGCAGTATCCTGTGAAGTGGATTACACAGATTATATTTTTTTTAGTTTACCAGTACTAGGGAATGTGGCTATATTCATTTAGGAGCCAGGTTTTATTTGTTTAATCTGCTTTGGCTTTCACAGAACAGTGATCCACTTCTTAGTTACCATGACCTATAAATAACATATAGATGAAGACTCCCAGTCAGTGAAAACAAAACATATGTTAGGGATATTAATCTGTATCAGTCACAGAAGAGGCAGAGAGGGAACTAAAGGTCATTACACAGGCTGCTCCTAAGCTGAACTGTCCAGTATAGATATGACATGTGCACTAGCCATGTCCAGTGTAGCTTTCTTTGTGTTTCACTGTGCTGCAAGTACAACGTTAGAAATTATAATTATCTGCCTCCAGGCAATTCTCTAGGTGTGCTGGGGAGCTGCACGTTGCAGGGCACAATGGAACACAGAGGTGTTTTATGTGTGAGGAAAGCTTGTAGCTATTTTTTACCAAAATTCAAGTTTGAATTGCACTGGTAAGAGGGGTGACCTTGGGGTTACGTGTGTTTAGTTTTCATTGTAAACTTAATAGACAGAGATCAACCAAAGTGCACAGCGCTACCGGAGACGTTTAATTAAATGTACTGCATCTTTACTTTTCTTATCATTGAAAACTGTCATTTGTAAAGATATTAATCAAATTCACAGTCAATGACTGATCTAATTATGGGTACGGCTCTGCAAATCCAGCACATTTCGGATTTGTTTTAATTGATCAGTCACTCATGCTCATTTGCAATAGCATGCTAAATTATTGGTTTGACTTGGGAGGAGAGGAGAGTGAACTGAACAACTCATGATTCGTACAAGTTTCAATTTAATTGCCTTGCAGAGCAATCATTATTCTGTATTCTTCTCTTGTATAATTTGCGTGAGTCTGGTATTCATCAGGAGGAGTTTCTCAGGGCACAGATGATAATTAATTCGGAAAAGATTTGAGAGGAGTAAGAGGACCAGAGTGTGAAAAGCATAGGTAAACTACAAATGCTTCTTATTCATGATGAAAAACGCAAGATTCTTTAATAAAAAGCTGCAAATTCTAAATTTGGCTTTGTCCACAGGTTTCTGCCTGTACCTTTTATAGGGTTTGCAGGGGAGATGTGTGGGTAAATGAGCACCACTGGCTCCTCAGCTCTTTCATAGGATTAAACAGACCACATGCATCTTTACCTATGGTGCAGCCTGATGCATGACCATGGCCTGCCTCTACAGGATTCTTCTTATTGCCAGTGGGGGCCTTACTGGTGACACTTCAAAGCTGTTGATAAGTCTCTGCTTCAAAAATGTTAGGTTTAGGCATTAGCTCCCTGTTTTGGATATGTCTTCGTTTGCAGTAGATGTTATATATTTAAAATGCTATCAGAAGCAAAAGTCTGGGGGGGAATCCAGCAACTGGAAGTAAATTGAGTTAAAGCAGATGACTGAGAGAAGATGTGAAGGTTTGTCACTGCGTTGCCTGCAGCTCAGAGGAGGATGCTGTTCTAGCTGTCATATTAGAAAGCAAAAGTAGTAGCATGGGCATGTTACAAGGCAGGAGTGAGCGTGAGGGGGAGGCTGACAGGCAGCAGGAGCTGGTTGGAGTGTCCCAGCTCCTTGGCACTGCACAGGAGAAGTTTGAGTGCTGCAAGGAGGAGCTCAGAAACCACACCAAGGTGTAGATGGCATAACTGTAAAGCCTGCCTGCCTTGCCATGATTTCTAGGCAGGCTTTATCATTCACCTTAACATATTACAAGTGTCTCTCCCACTGCACACGGCTGGCAGAGGCTGCTTTTTCGTGCTTGGCTTCCTGTTGCCTTTTCAGGCAAGTCAGGGCATGGCTGACAGACAGTAAGCAAAGGCTTTCTAAAAACAACTGCTGCATTGGATTTCTGCTGGAAGTAAAGCTATATTGTCTTTGGCAAAAGGACTAGTTTGCTGTTCTGCCAGGGACCTCATCTCCTCTGAGAATCACTCAGCAGCAGTTCATAGAGAAGCCTGTTCAAGGAAGCATTGCATAGAGACCTTTTACTCACTTTTTTAATAAAAAAGATGATGAGTAGTTATTTCTGATTGAGATGTTTTTGCATCGAATTGATACAACAGCACAGTGCAGTTCAGCTATGCCTGTGAAGCCACAGCAATGTTTTATTTTTCTAGCTTAACTAATAACCATCCATCTTGAGTGTTCTCTGTGAGATTTATGAAGTCTACAGTACTGCAGTGAACTTGGTTATGGTAAACAAATTATGACATGAATGGATTGTATTAGCAGCTAATGTTTCTTTTCCATTAGGGGTCGAACAGGAAGGATCCGTGTCTTATCTTTCAAAACCGGTGTCGTATCCCTTTGTAAAGCACACCTGGAAGATAAATACAGATGTAAGTTGATGTAATTATTTCGGGTTTACCTTATGTTTGTGTTCCTGTTTTATTCCTCCTGTTTATTTATCGAATAAACATTTAAATAGCATACAGAGACAGTATTTCAGATATTGCAGATGCAAAGTGTGTTGTTTCACCTTGTACTTTAAAGTTATTTGTTCTCTGTAGTTTTAGGTAATTTAGCACTGTGCTTGCCAGACATTTTTGATCACACCCCTCCCAGCAGAAAAAATTTTTGACCGTGCACCTCCAATAGATATATATCTATTCATAAATTATGTACATGTACTGCTGTACTAGTATATTGTCTACATTATAAAGCATATCAAAAGTAGAAAATTAAGAAGGATGTGATAAAGATTAAATAAACACAATTTTGAAACTTTCATTTGAATCTATTATCTGTACAAAAAGTATTTTTTTACTGCACCCTAATGGATTGTCTTGAACACTCCCTGAGGCATAAGAACCCCTTTGAAGACCACTGGTTCAGCACACCTTTATACACAAAAATGCATGTCTACAGGACACTTGCATTACACTATTTTCAAATATATTAACTTTTTTTAATGATTCCCACATTGTGGTCAGTCTTATTATGTACATTGTGTTTAAATGTAGTTGCTACTTTTAAATAAATAAATTTTAATAAATAAATATGAAAGGTGTGCAAATTTTGCGTATTTTAAGGGAGGAAATACTTGAAAAAATTCCACTTACAGTCTTAGTTTTACCTGACTAATAAGTCAGTTCACTGAGAGTAGGATCCAGAAAACAACTACTGATAAATGTAGTTCTCAAGAGTAACTTTCTTGTTGAATTAAGTGGTGTCACTCATTCATGCACTTAAAAATACCACTGAAAATCCAACCTTTAGGGCTTGACCGAATACCATAGCAGTTCTTCATCAATTGTTACCATTTTATTCTCTACTAATGCAAGCTGAACAACTCTAAAAAGAGAACAGACAGTACCAACAGTGGGGTCTGCGCATGACAATGTGTAATTGGATCAGATTTTAGGGCAATCACAATGAATGTCACAGTTTAGATTTCTAGATGTTTCATGTGGGTGTTAAGAAAAAGTATTCAGAAAATCTTTTAAGAAAATTAGTACAGATATTTTTCAAAATTATATTTCATCTGAGAATGTCAAAGTTACAAAGGAAAACATTTCTTCATATTATAGATTCTTCTGCAGTGTGTGTGCACAGTAATGCATAACCTATTAAGTGTCCTATAACCTTGCAGAGGACAGTTAATGTTTTAATGATGAGGAAATTGAAAGCTGAATAGCTGTGAGAGAGGAAGGAATTGTGTCTGTCATGCTGTGGTCTGGCTTTGCCATCCGTGCTGAAGTCGTGGTGCAGTTGCCATTGTATTGCTGCAAGTATGCAATGACTTGCACCCCTTACAATTTCCTGTCTCATTTGTGCAGCAGAGCACAGTTGGTTGTGCTACAGCACAAGTCTTAAGGCTTGTAGAGGTGATGGAAGCATTCATCCCAGAATTATTCATTATAAAACTAGACTTTGCAAGAGTAAAATTCATGTAATTAAAAATAAATCCTTTCTCTATCTGTTCCTTTATTCCTTTGGAAGAAAACACGTGTCAAAGCAGTGCTAGGAAAGTTATCTTGAGCAGTGCTGAAGCACCTTTATAATTGTATCCCTGGTGTTGGGTAAAATATTAAAGTGACTCCAAGAAAGGAGAATTATTTTATTCTAGTCTTACTTTGCTCTCCTTTTTTTTTTTTTTTTTAACTGTTGAAAAGTAAGGAGAATTTATTCAGGTAATGTATTGTCAACAGAGATGTTGCCAAATAAATATTTCATTTAATGATAACCTGTTTTTCTTTTTAAAATGAATTCTATAACCTCCTCAATATACACGTAGTATAACTGATTCCCACCAAATTAAGTTGAGCTTATGAAGGGATAATAATTCTATTCTGTAAGGATTCTTTTCTAAAATTATGTGATAACAGAACATGGCATCAAGTGACATTTCACTTCAAAAGCAAAAAAATTAATATGATATTAAGATTTCTGATGGATGGCAGGTTTTGCCATGCTGTATTTTTTTTTTTTAATTTTAGAAACTCTTTAATTAAAAGATCATCATACAGCAAAGTTAGGGGTATCTTGTTTATCATTTTAACTCATCTGGAAGAGAAATGGATTCTTTGAGTTGTATGTTGATTGCTAAGACTTGAAAAGGTGCTCTATGTTGTATGAAATTATTTTACCATTAAACATTATTTTTAAGACATCTCTGTTGTGGCTTGAAGATCCTGCTGTTTAGATAGTTGTGTTATGGTCTCTGCTTCTATTACCAGTAATGACACAGGTGCTGTGTTGGAGTGGCCTTTCTTCCCAGGTACAAGCCATAACACTATTAAAAATTACCACTAGACTCACATTTCACAGAATGTGAGTCTTTTCCCAGTGTTTATGGGAAAAGAAGCAGCCAGATTGAAGTCATATTTGCGTTCATGTCCACCAAGGCCGTTGACCGCACCTGCGAGCCTTGGAAACGCCGCAAATCTGGGCTGCTTGCCACGTCCTGGCGGCGATGCTTGACCTCTGGTGTCCTTCTCCTTCCTCCAGACCTGTTCAAACAAGTGGCAAGTTCCACTGGCTTCTGTGACCAGCGCCGGCTGGGGCTGCTGCTGCACGACTCCATCCAGATCCCGCGGCAGCTGGGGGAGGTGGCCTCCTTCGGGGGCAGCAACATCGAGCCCAGCGTCAGAAGCTGCTTCCAGTTTGTGAGTTCATGTTTTGCTGGCTCTGGATTTTCCAGTTGGTGTTTTGTCTTGAGCTGGCCTGTACTTCCGAGGAGGATTGAAAATCTGGGATGAGGGTTAGGGTACTGTGGGTCGTGGGATGGTGGTGGCCATTGGCTTATTAAACTGTTCCTTTGACAAGGTGTATTTAAATTAGCTCAGACAGCAGATAATTGTCATTGGAGCTTCTGTTAGAACTGAACCCTGTAAACAGTGGAAGTCTTGGTTGTGGCAGCTCCTGGGTTGACAGTTTTCTATTGCCCAGCAGTAGATAACTGTTTATAGCTGCTATGTAGGTGAACAGCAGTGGTTTATCTGAATTTTGGGCATGTACATACCAGTGGCAGCCAGGTGCCCAGGGGAGCGATAGGCAACTGCCTGCAGTGCTGTCTGGGGGCGAGGAGAGCTCAGTGAGCTCCTTCCACTCCTTGAATGCATAATACTGGTTTTCTTTTAAAGAGTACTGAAAGAATTCCTGTCCTGTCTGTTGAGGAATACACAGCAAACTGGAGGCTCTTTTTCAAACTTGTAAATTATTTAATCTGGGGAGGAAGAGAGTTAAGGGAATTATTCATCCTTATCATAACTACCAGCAGAATGCACAAGATGAAGACAGCTGCTTAATGAAAAGGTAGAGGAGGGGAGGTAATGTATGGTCTGTGATTAACTCTAAATGCATCTTCTACATTACAATGGAAGAAAGCTCTTTTCCCATCTCCTCACTGTCCCTGAGGGATTTTTTTGTTTGCTTGGGGAAGGGGGAGTTGTTTGCTTTTTTGCCTGCTGCTCAAGTTTCATTATGTAGTAGTTTCAGTTCTGTAGTAAGCAAAACACAGCAAGTGTTTTCAATGAATATTAATGCTTGGAAGTAGACTGCTTACACACAATGACTTCAAAAAGAATCTAATTTTAAAATCACCACAAACTTCAGTTCTGATAGGACATTTACTTTCTGTATTTTTGACATTTCTTTTAACAGATTCATTCTACAGGATTTACATTTTACTGTTTCTGTCATTCATGTAATGACCTTTTATAATTCTAATTAGTATTTGATGCCATTTCAGAATGAGTGTTTGATAGGCCCATGTCCTGGGTGAATAACCCATGCTCATAAACTGTGTACAGTAATGTTAGCTGTGTTAGACCCTGCTGGTGTTTTCAAGCCTTGACTTCTGCGTTGGGCTTTCAAGTGACACCAACACAAAATGGTTATGCAGCAAATCCATGGTAAAAATTTTGTACAAATGATCTTTCTCAGAAATTAGGACTCACCGCATTCTGTCGTTTTCCCAAGTGAATGTCAACAGCACTTTAGAACACCATTGAAAAACTGATAAGGAAAGTGACCTCAGAATCTGGCAAAAACATAAGTTTTTTTTAAAGAGGGCTGCCATTCTGTGTGTTTATGCTAGGAATAAAACAATATAAAATCACAGTGATGAAACACACCGAACCTGTTTTTTTAAAGTAGGAAGAAGACTCTTGGAGGTGGTTCTGTGCAGGTCTGGGAGTTGGGCTTAGTGATTCTTGTGGTTCCTTCCACCTCAGCTTATTGTGTGATTTTGTGATAACTGTTTATTTGAACAAAATGACTTAGCAGCATCATCCTTAGAAATGAAGACATGCCAGCAGGCTGAAGGTTGTACCACATCCAGCTGTTGGCATTTCTAGGAACAGCTCAAGCACAGCTGGGCACAACCTTTGGCATACTCAGAAATCAGAACATCAGAAAACATGAAGTTTCCTTCTCTTACCTGCACTGAAAAATAGATTTTCTTCTTACTTGAAATAGGAGGAATGTCATCCTCTCTTTTTTCTTCCAGATGAAGCTTCATTTTAACTCTCAGAGTGCAAGTTGGTTTCCAGCCTGGGCTGCAGCAGAACAGATGATCTTTTAGGAGGGACAGAAGGGGGAGGGAGGCTGAAAGGAGAAGGGGAGATAGAGGGATAGGTGGGATAGAGTCCTAGGGAGAGCAGCAGAAATCCAAACATAGGGAAAGCCCTAATGAAGGCAAGGGAGAAGGAATTAAGGAGTGGAAAATGCAGATGACTCTTAGGAAATGAGAGTAAGAACAGCAGTAAGAAAAATAGTGATGAAGGAAACAGTGTGGGTAGTATGAGGCATGAAAGAAAGGAGCACCCAGGAATGGAGATGGAGAAAGAGATAAGAACTTTCCATGAGAAAGGGAGAAGGGGAACACTGAGACATCCTTTTCGTGTAGGATGGTGTCACCAGGATCCACAGGCTGGGGGACAAGCACAGAAGTGTTGGTGGGGGGATACAGAGCAGGCCAGGAAACAGGGAAACAGAGAGGCTGGAAAAGCTGGACAGACAGGCAGTGCTGCTGCTCCCAGCAGCCTCTTTTTACTGGAGCGAGATAATTCATTTTTGAAGAATATCGTGGGGGTTCATAGTTTACATTACAGCATGGAAACTAATTAAAGTCTTTCTTTGTACACCCACGTTGAGGAATGCTTTTTCTTTAGTTTTGGGGGTTTTTTTCCCTTTTTTCTTCATTCTTTCTGGTGATGATAAGCCAGCAATATAATTGCAGTCATGTCAGAGTTGTAACAATTGTGTGCTTCAGAAATGGTTCTCCCAGCTCCCTTAGGTTAGGTGCCCTGGCAACGGCCTTGTCTGTCTGCACAGCAGCAGAAAAAAAGGGGATGTTTACTGTTCCCAGACATAACAGAGGAAATCTCTCCTGCTTTTTAAAGGGTGAGTCCTTGGGAATGAGGTTTGGGCAGGGAGGAGCCCAGCCCTGCTGTTGGCAGCAGCCTTGCCTGCTGCACACCTCTGCTCCTGAGAATTGGGTCCCCTTCTCCCGAGGCTGCTGCTCCAGTCCTCCTGCTACTTGTCCCTCCCCCAGCACTGACTTGTGCTTTCTGCAGTTTTCTTCCTTTGCAGGAAGGTGCTGGTAGAAGTTCTTGGGAGGAGAAGGATATCATGGGACTCATCTTTCCTATTTGGGGCAGGGGTGTGTAATTTCTGCTTTGAGATTTTAAAGAAAAAATACTTTTAAGTTTAGAGAGCAAAGAGCTTAATCCAATGACCACTTGAAGACTGTACAATTCTGCTTAAGCTCAGAATGCATCAAAGCAATCTATAGATCCATGAAAAATTGAGTGGATTCAGTGTTGCTGCAGTGTGAAAGGACTTTCCTTTTAGTTCTGTGGTGAGTACGTTTTTTAAGTAAACAGGATAGGGAAATGATATGGAGTGAAGGACACATGGTTTTAATCACAGTGGAAAATTATTAAGATGCTTTCCTCATACAATGTAAACAGGACCTAGGAATTCACATCACTGCCTTGGATGAGTTACTGTGACATTGGGACTTTGAAGAAATGTGATGAGAGAACAGAGTGCAGTTCAGATAAAAATGTCCCTTGCCATTTCTCAGTAATATGTTGGATAGTTGGTTCTTGGTTATAAAATATAAAGCTTTAAGTATGCTTTCTTTCAAGGATATACTTGAATTAGAGTACTTGATGTTAAAAACTAGAACCGATGAAGCTAAGGAGTAGTAAATCATGTGCAGTTAAGTCAGACATGTATCTTAAACCTTGCTTTGCTTCACTTTGATGAAGCAAAGTATTTTAATATTCTGTCTTATATAGTCTTTATTACTAGGTTTGTACTTGATCAATGGGAAGGCAAGATCAGTGTGCTTTCTAAAACCATGGAAGTGTGTCCAAATCTAGTGTATTTACTCAGGCAAATAAAATCCAAAATAGAGCTGTTAGTCCTTTTAGGTGGTGTTTGGGTGTTACAAAACCTGGGCCAGGACCCAGAAAGTGACTTTGGCCATTAATGCTGTGATTTGAATTGGTTGGACAGTTGTTTCTTGAGGCATTGTTTATTGCTTTTATTTTTGAACAGTTAGAAAATACCAGTACTGTGTACAAATAACTATATATAGTTATATGTAAAAGTCTGTATGAAAATAACTTACAAGTGCAGTGTTACTGTTGAGGGACTCAATCTCTTTTAAGAGATTCAGGCAGCCCTTGTTTCTATTAATAGGATATTTCTTCTGCTCCTGGCTCTGACAATAGAGAGCTGGCCAAAAGGAGCTAGCAAATCCTTCCTCAAGCTGCTGTGCTATAAATGTCATAAAACAGCAATTCTGGTTTTATTTCAGCAGGATTTTGTGAACCTGTGCCTGACTTTGGAGGCAGTCTTGAAGAGTCCTACAAGTGAACTGCTTTCAAAAGCTATTTTAAAATGGTTTAAGGGGTGGGGATCAGGAAGATGGTGTTCAAGTGTGGATGATATAAAACAACACTAATTCACTTCTGGTTTCATGTTATTTTATTTTATTTTATTTTATTATTCTTTGCCACAACACTAAAACAATTAACTGGCGTAGTCAATACAATCAAGTGTAATGCAGGAGTGGAAGACAAGGGTGACTGGGGTTAGGTCTGACTCTGGGGAGCAAGGTTGCTGTTGCTGGCTGCTCTGCATTTTTAGACTTTAACAAGTCATAAGAATCCCATCTCTCAGTTTTGTTTGTCCAGAACAGTATTTGCTAATGTAAAGCTTTCCACCCTGGGTGAAAAACACCACTAAATTAGCAATGTTAATTTCTTTCCGAGTAATTTCCTACACTGCACATAAGCAGAATATAGCTAATCAGAAATGTTATCAGAAATTTATGCTGTATTATCTGGCTCGGTCCAAAAGCATACCACATTGTTCATGTAAAATCCCAACTGTATTTTGTAGCATATTTCCTATTATGGCAGACAAAGTTAATATAGCATAGGATATTTTTTCAACTACCAGCTAGAGGAAGAGAGAGGCAAGAACAAAAAACTCATCTCCCAAGTGTTGCATAAAGATGCTAGCACCACCCAACTTCCTATTTCCCCATTGTTTCTGCAAAATAAATACTGAAAAACAGATGTCTGGAACATAATGAATTTGAATTTCCTCCATAACAAATTGTTACTTGTAAGCTGGAAAGGCATTAATGAATTTTACTTTATGATTCACCCTGTTATTACCATAAAAATTGTGAGTTGCACAGAAATGTGTTCAAGAGAAGAACCATTAATATTCTTTACAGCTTGATCTTGTTGCTTCAGATATGAACTATATGAATTCAGCCTTTTTCCTGTACATAAAATCTTCAGCTGCTGCCTTACTGGATTTGGAGATTATTAAAAAAATCGTAATAGCAGCTCAGGAGACAGTTGAGAACTGTCTGTCCTATACTGTCTGACCCTGACCAGCTTTTCTCCGCATGGCTTTAAATCTTCATGTAATATAATTCAGAACCAGTTCTGATACATTTTAATGCACCTAATCTCTCTGAGCACAGGTTTAGTACAGCCACCATACGGAGCTCTGGGTAGGCAGCCATTGGGACTGCTGGCAATTGACAGTGCCTGCAAAATTAAAATAGATCTAGGGTGTTACAGAAAGTCTTCCATTGCCGCAGCATTTTCCCTGCAAATTTAAAGCGGCTACAAGTGGAGAGAGCAGTGCTTTGAGCAGCCCATTCTTATTCGGACTGCAGCTTGCACTGCAGCATTTCTGTACACCTCATGTTTTTCTATTAGGAATGGTATATTAAAAAGATCCTCTTTTTTTTTTTTTTTTTTTTTTTTTTTTTTTTTTTTTTGAGGCTTAGAGGACCTCTGTATAGAAAGTGTAGTCTGCTAGGCAGGGTAATGGTTTGCCAGTGTAGTTGATGGCTGAAGCTGTATCCCTGAGTACGTCATGGAAAGCCTTTCCCCTGCCCCTTTATTGCCCTGCCTTCCAGCTGAAAATATAGATGGTCATCTTTTAGAAACATTCCTTTCACTTAGGAGTTCCAAAATTAAATTTGACTGAATTCACTGATGCACTGTGGCAGAAGGCAGTATTCACTGTTCTGAACAAATCCTCTTGCCAGTGTTGACTGGACTTTATTGTGCTTTTGATTTTATCTTTTTATTTTGGGCGGGGGGGGCTTCCTAAATTCTGCAGATACATGAAAAAACAGAAACTAGGGTTTAATGCAGAAGACTTCAGAAGAGTTTCAGCGTGTATTCCATTTAATATGATCCTGCTGTGAATATCACATTGTGAAGGACTTTATCAGAATAATTGTAGATATGTTCTGAATTGATGTGTTTGCCCCAAACATCCAAAGAAGGATATTTTTGACCGTTCCAGAAGTCCATGTATATGGCTCCCAAGTGTAGTCATAGGAGTCGTTGTACAGTTTCCCAAATGAGCCTCTTAAGAAGGAAGCTCTGACCAAGAATGTTTGTTTCTGATGTAGAAAAGTATTTAAAGTATTGCAATAGCATTTTAAGTCAATTTTAATGCAAAGCATTATTCAGGGCATATTACGGGGTTTGTATTTCACATCTTTTTTGTGGGGTTCTGTCTGAGAGACTGCATTTTGCTTAGCCTTCAAATATTGATCAGTTAATTTGTTTGTCAAGGTTATAAACAGTGTTAGATTTAAAAGAAAACAAAAAACAAACCTCCAACTAATTGGTTTTCCATATAGCTCTCTCTCCTGCAGATCAGTTGAGATCTTTTTTTCTTGAAATTCATTGCTAGCATTTTCAGTGGAATAAGGTTTTAGGTAGGTTATACTAAACTCAAATTTCATAAGAAACTGGACAAGTAACTGAGAGCAAGCATAAAATCCTCAGCACTCAATCCCCTATTCATCTTGGTCCATGTACATGATACATTAATGCTTATTATTTATTTAAATGCTTCAAATAGGTTTGGAACCGCAAAGGAAGACAGTCAGCCTTGTGAAGTCTAAAATATAAAAGACTAGCCCACTGGGAGCTGTATTTGAAAGCCTAGAGAAAAGGGAAAACAGAGGATTTAAGTATATTCAGACCATAAACATGCTGTTGCTGTGGGTAGCATGGAAAGAAATGTCTTGAGGAATTGGAATTAGCATGTAGTGGTGGTTTAGAGAAACAGAGCACGATGTTATCCCTCTTCATCACTTGGGCTGTTCCCTGTGAGGACACATCTTCCCTTCTCCCACCTTCCCCACCAGGTTTCCCCTTGAGGTTTCCCGCTGATCTATCTCCTCGTTTTCAGCACTTAAATCATCTCTCAGGTTCTCAGAAAACCAGCTTTGTGCAGGCTTCATGACACCCTGCACGACAGAGAGCTGTTTCCTGTAAACAATGGCTCTGTTATTCCACTGTTTTCCTTTAAATCCCTTTTGTTGCTCCTTGTCTTTGTTCTGCACTGTTCTTTGCAGTGTCCAGCGTGCTGGTGCAGTGTGACCTCTACCTGTGCACAGAGATCACTACTGTCCCGTTTCCTTGTGGTTTTTGTCTGTTTGTTTTCTTTTTCCATACTGTGGGTGCTCTCGGTAGGGGTGATGCATCATTTTTTTGGGGGTCCATGGTGCCTGGCACAATGGGATTTGGCTCAGTGACNGCAGAGAATAGGTTTGCTGGGAAGTGTTCATTGGCTCTTCTGCTGTTGGCAAAGGGATGAGTGTGGGATGTACTGGAACATGAGAATCATATTTTGTGGGACAGAACTGTATTGTGTTTGCAGTCAGTGATGGGAAATTTAAAGAAGGTCTGGTGAGAAGGGGGAGGATGAGGCATTTAAGGAGAAAGAGGGTTTATATGTTCTTGAGAGGCTTGAGAGAGATTTGAATAATTTCCCTAATGTATGCATTATGAAGAAAGGTCAGTGTGATAATGAAAGATGTTAAGGAGAAAGGAATTTTGATCAAAAGACATACAATTTTTAGGGCTTGGATAACAGTTTTTAAAATAGGTGAAAGCAATGCTATACAGTCTCGGATAAGAGAGACAGAGAACGTGAGATCAGGCATCAAAGGTGATCCTGTAAGTGGATGATTTTCTCTGTGACAAAGTACATGGTAGTGCTGTCTATTGTAATAGAGAGAATAAGAGAAAGAGAGATTTGAAATATTAATAATAGTTTTCAGTTCCCGGCTTGAAGGCAGGATCCTGGGGGGAAAAGCTGGAGTATATTCCTGGAAGAGATATGGAGTTGACAAGAACAGCTTGAACTGTTAGGTGGCTGGTGAGTAGACAGATCAGTTGTGCTCAGCCCCTGTCATTTTTCCCGTTGTGTTGCAGGCCAACAACAAACCTGAGATCGAAGCAGCCCTTTTCCTGGACTGGATGAGGCTGGAGCCGCAGTCCATGGTGTGGCTGCCTGTCCTGCACAGGGTGGCTGCTGCTGAGACTGCCAAGCACCAAGCCAAGTGTAACATCTGTAAGGAGTGTCCCATTATTGGATTCAGGTACAGACTCTCTCTCTTTCAGCCACATGTGCTTCTGCTTGGTGGATCAAGAGCTCTGCCTGAACGCAGGCAAATCAGGAGCTTCATTTTACAGGGATTTTGTTCTTGGGAAAAATAATTGTGATGGGGATACGAGGGAGAGTGGCACCTAGACTGGGTACAGTGCTGTGAGATTTGGAAAGAACAATAGTCATCTCTCAGTTAACATATGGCACTTCCTCTGTGTCCCAGTCTTTCTGTGTCTCAACAAAAGCATTATTGGATTGCACAGCTAACACAATTTGCCTTACATTCAGTGTGTCCTATGCAGTTGCATTTTCTGAATTGGATCCTAATGAATTGCTTTCTGTCATAACACAAAGCAAGGAAGTGCCTTGAAAGTTCTCAGGCATGTAAAAGCTACATGTGCATTTCTCTGCAAAAGAATGTTGGTGGAACATTAACCTGAGTGGGGGAAATGTTGCTGGTCTATTTAAACATCTGGATTGACACTGTGGTTACTATGGCAATGAATAAGTCCCTGTGTTGTAAAATGGCTGTGTGTTGGTGTGCCTGTTGAGAAGCCACTTAAGGGCTAAGTAAATACTCACTTTCAATTATGCCTAGACTTGTTTTATCACTTTGCTTCGCAATAGCTGCTTTGTATGGTTTCTGCCCTTTTTACACACAGTCTCCCTTTACCATTGGCATTTCTCCTTCCATGTTATCGTGTTGTTTACAAAGAGCTTTCTGTAATTTTGTTTCTAAAACCCAGATAGATAACAGCAGCAAGCAGTGCTACAGGAAAAAGCCTTCATCTTGCTCTAACCTGGGAGCAGATGAATGTTGCTTTTATGCATGTAGTGGGGCAGTGCCTTCTGCTACAATTTCACAGGCAGTGGGAAATGGGGGAAATTTTGAAGGTATTTATTGCTTTGTTTTGAATCTGAGGCTGTTGCTCTAATAGTCTAAATTCTTTTCCTTTAGCATTCCCCATGAATATCTTAACTGGGAAGTTAAATATTACTGAGGAAGAGCTGTGGATTGGATGTGAGTAATTCAGCACATCCACAAAGTCCAATTTTCCCATTCCCAGATGCGGTTTATGAACTACTGTATTACACAGTTTTGTATAAACCAGCCAAAGGCAAGTAGGTGGAATTGAAAAGTGTGGCCCTTGGAAATATCAAAGGGTGGCAAGTGAATGGATAGTCTGTTGCAAGCACCAAGAACTCGGGAAACGGACACTGGAGCTCTGTGTTTGTGTCTAATTTTACTTGACTGATCTCATCTGTCTCTTATATTTATATAACAAATCTATTATCATGATAGTAGAATCTGTCTGTCACAGATTTTTTTCTCTGTCTTTGCAAGTCATTGAAACCCTGTGTACACACTTGACAAAAAGACACTGTATTGGAAGGCTTTTAGAAAGCTAATACTGTGCACCCAGTTCATGTAAAACAATGTTCTTTTGAGGTCGTTGTGGCTGAGCTGCTTCGTGTATTTGGAACAAGACAACCCTTATGCCTCCGGCTCTTTCAGCCACTTCAGCACAGCAGATACAACAGTTAGCTGCCTCATAGAGCTGATGAGATTAAATAATGGCCCAAAAGTGCATTTGGAGTTTTGCATGGATGGAATGCTCTACAGGAAAATTGTTTTTATAGAGGTGCTAGGAAGGACACGAGGGGGTTGCCAGAGTGACTTATTGAGAGGGTATTACTTTCTTGAATTTTCCTTCTGGAGGACATTCTGTTTTAGGAATCATGATGAAGAGCAAAAGATCTGAAGTTAGTGTTATAGAAATAAAAATTGTGGTAATGTCTTTCATATGCTAAAGGTAAGTGAATGTGCAGAAATCTTCACTGTTGCCCAGTATTAGAAATTTTTTTGAAGATTGAGATCTCTGACAAACATCCCCGTCCCTCAGGGCAAAGGAGCATTGCTGGGCATTGCACACTGTGTGACATCTCACAGAAAAGAATTTACTAACACAGCAAACTTGATGGGCTGATATGAAGCAGTCATATACAAAGCTCTGAAGCCGTGAATTTTTTTTTTTAATCTTCTTTTAGGTACAGAAGTTTAAAGCACTTTAACTATGACATCTGCCAAAGTTGCTTCTTCTCTGGCCGTGTTGCAAAAGGTCACAAAATGCACTATCCCATGGTGGAATACTGCACACCAGTAAGTAGCTGTTTTACTGACCCTTACTGTCCCTTTTTATGTAGAAAGTAAAAACTTCTTTTCCTGTGTGCAAGGTAATGAAGCATTAGGACTCCTTTTCTTCCCTCTCCCATAATTAAATCTCTTTTTATATACTATACATGCCGGCAATTTTCGGTGCTTAGTCAAGGATGCTCCAATGGTTTGAAGTAAACTGAAGCTCATTGTTAGCGCAGTTCTGTGTCGTAATGCACTGTTGTGTGCTAATGATTTGAGCTGTGTTCAGTGCCATAGCTCACTTTATGGATCCTCCAGGAAGCACATTATTTGTGCAAATACTCATTCATATCTTGCGTCCCAAGGTTTTCTCCAGATCTGTGTGTGATTTTTTTCCTCCTTTCCTCATCAAGTCGCTGCTTCACTTGCTTTCCCCCACAACACTGTGGTTGCATTTTGAAGTTCTTCACTATTTCCTGGTACCTTTGTATTGTCTGATCACTTGATGATATAAAATGCCAGGGAAGTTCTCATGGTTGCAAGGTAGACTTCATTTCTGAAGGGGGGAAGCCAGGGCATTCAGTACAGGGTGCTGCAGTGATGGTGTGGTGAGGGTCTTTACCCTTCTCTCATGGCTCCCAAAAGGATTAGTTTTGCGTAAATGTTTCTTTCAAACCTGACAGCTGGCAAAGGAAATCCTGCATTTCTCTGTCAGTGTGCTCCTTTTTGGCCTCTCAGGACCAGTGCAAAGGGGAATCAATTAGAGGGACTCTCAAGTTAAACTTCCACAACGTAGCAAGATTGAGCTTTCAGCTGCCTTTGGTATTGCTTGTGTTGGTCTTGAAGCAGTGCACTCTGGTCAGCATTTCCTGGTGAAATAGGATTATTCCTAGTCCTTCGTCTGCTGGTAGTCATAAATGGTGAAAATAAAGCATCAAAATTACACTTGGGCTAGCCTCATAAAATTATATGAACAGTCTTCAAATCTCCATCCAAGCAAAAAGGCATGGCCAAAATGAAGTAAAGACTCTCCGCTTTTCTCAGAGATAAAAAAGAGAGAAAAAAATGTATGCCCCTAAAATATTACAGTAAAACAAGCCCAGAATTTTTGTTAGTTTTAACTTAGAGATAGTTACTTCCATTATCTCTCCACTTTTACCTTTCAATGGCAGTATTTCCTGGGAATCTCTGCAATGGCAACCAGTGCACATTTGCTGGCTCTTTGTCAGTATTCGTTGGCTGTGGTTTTCAGCACTCAGGGACTCAGTTCCCCCCAGGGACTGAGGTTGCTGGAAGGAGGATTTGCCTGAACTGCTGCACAAGTCAGAGGGAATTGCTGGTGCTGCCTGGGCAGGTCTGAACAGACTTCTCCATTGCAGGCATTCCTAGGGCAGAATCTTGTGATCTGAGTCGTTGGCAGGGTGAGTGAGTGAGTGAGTGAGTGAGTGAGTGAGTGAGTGAGTGAGTGAGTGAGTGGGTGGGTGGGTGAGTGACTGACTGACTGACTGACTGACTGACTGACTGACTGACTGACTCCCTGGGAGCCTCCTTCCACCTGCAGCTGAACCCTTCCTTCCTGGAATGACTGCAGGTTTGCTTTGCACTTTGCCACTCTTATTCTTGCTAAGAAACAACATGGGAGGTGTGTGAGTGGTGCATGGAGTGCACAAACCAGTATCTTCCAACCATTTTCTTACCCTTTTGATGTGTTTTGAGGAAAGGGAAGTAAAAAAGGATTACAAGGTGCACCCCCAGCCTGCAGCAACTCATTGCAGTGCTGTGTCCAGCAGGTTTGTGTTGTCCCTGAAAATACGGATTACGAAGAGGTGAACGTGGTGGTGAACAGAAAATCTGCCACCACATCCAGCTTGCTGGATCAGAATAAAGAACCATTCACAGCCAGTGGATTTTTCCCTGAACTCCAGCAACCTGTGCTAATGTGCTGTGCCTGGCTGCACAAGCAGCCAGCTGAATTAGAGAAGGATTAGCTGGGGTGGAGGGGGAAGTGAATGTGGCACACAGCAAGCCGCACTCTTCTTTGTGCTGCTGTTATTACAAAAAATTTACCCAAGTACTGGGGGACTGAACATCCACTATGTCTAGTTTGTAGTTGTTCTCTAAATGAATGAAAAAGACTTATCAGTCTTCCTCCACAATAATCCTCCACAATAATCTCTCACCTTAAAATGCATTTTGGCAGACACAAGACATGCGATGCTTTCTTTGATAATATCTTTGTAATAATTCGATGTGCACACCGAAGTGTTCTGATATTTTTATTCTCCCTCCCTCTTAGTATTAAGAAATTTTTAAGCACTGCAGTCTTTAATTCTGCTTAGGGGAGTTTTGCGAACTCATGCTAAATACCTGAGGGATGTGATAATGTTCCCTCTGTTGCAAAAGGTTGAGTCACAATAAGGGCAAGGCAGTTGCCTGGTTTTCATTTAGACAGAAAAATTGCAACAATTATCCCTGAAAGCAACACATCTCAATTTATTGTTCAAAGAGATAGGACTTTTTAAAGAGTTTTCAAACAAAGCATGGATGACAACCTATAGAATGAGATGTAAATACAGGATGATTTTTCTGTTAGGGTTTAATGAACAGTGACACATGAACATAAAAAACACCTTGTTGGAAGGAAGTGTGTCAAACTGATAGAGCTGTCTACATCCAGGGTTTCCAGTCAGGGCTGAGGTCTGGGAAGGGGGGTTGGCAAGGCACTTTCTTAAACCAAACTGGGAAAAGTCAGCTGGTGGTAAAGCTATTCCTGTGTGAATAAAAAGAGCTATTTCTTATTAAATAGTTTGGTTTCAGAATAGTTTTGAAACATGCTCAACCATCTGCCTTATATGTTGCTTTGATTTAAGAGAGCTGGGATGCTGAAACTCCACTGTTTCTTCCTCATAAACCAGCTCTGCTGGGAGTTTTGGTCTGGCTGGTATTACTTTGAAAATCATATATAATAAAACATCTGTGGAGTAAATCAGAAGGTTTGGCTGAAAATATCCTCAGTTTATCATCTTGTCCATGTAATAATCACATTTTCTTTGCCTTTCTTGTGCTCCTTGAACATTTTTTAAATGGCAGTTGGGTCGTATGAGAGGTGCCTGATGCTTCTACTTGTCACTAGAAGACATATTATTTCTTCTCCAGATTCTTGTGGTACCAGCTAGATTGGGATGTTTCTGTGCAAACACAGCATTTTGCTGTCTGGTTGTCATGGAAAAGGTTCAGGGGAGAGAGGGGGGAGAACAGTCCCAGGAAAGCTGAAGCAAAGAATGTTTCATTGCTAATACCTGAAAACACTTAGTCCAAATTACAGTCAAATGCAATAGAAAGTGTTCTCAACATCCAAAATAGACAGGGCATTAATAAATGGTTATAAATGGCACAGGTGAACAACTGGACAGAAAGCTGTGCTTAGTCCATTTATACCAAGATTAAATATTAAAAGTTTTTCTGTTTCCAGCGGATGTGCTCTGTGTGCTCTTTTGATGACAAGCTGGTTAAGAGCTCTCCTGGCAGGCACTGCAGATGGAATTCAGCAGAGGGAATTCCCTCCTCCAGGGGCATGGGCAGGGAACCACCTCAATAAATCTACTCTTTGGAGTCCTCTGGGTGGTCTGGGCACACTTCATCCCTCTCTTCCCTAGATGTCTTTACTTCTGATTAATTAAGGAAGGGATAGTTAATATTACCAAACATTATCTCAGTTTCTTGAAAATACAGATGCTGCTGTACTGGCTCCTAGGTTCTGCTGTGTCACTTCTCTGCCAGTCATTGCTTACACTGAATTTTTCTGCCAGACCAGAAGGGGAACCAAAATCTTTCCAGCTTTACATGAAGATCATAGGTGTCACAAGTACAGGGATAATATTTGCCTTTTGTGTTAATTCTTTTCAGTCTTTCTGCAGATATTTTTTCAGGGTATCCTTAATTTTCCTACCTTGTAAAAATCTACATATCTGTGTTTGAGCAGCTCTGTAAAGGTTGGCTTAACTGATAGGTTCCAGCACGTCCTTCCCCTCTATGCAGAAGGCATAGAATTCAGTAAAAATGTCAGAAAGATTAACTTTTCCCTGATTTCTTTCCTTTAAATTAGATAGATTGGAGAAGCAATGCTGTTATGTGGGTCAGGAGAAACTTAATTTACTGTAAAAGATCAGTACTTCAGGGTCTAGTGTTTCTGAAAGGTTCAGAGAAGGAAGTGCAGCCTGACTGAAGTAATTGAAGTCTTACATTAAAATTCATAAGAAAATTGCCTGACTCTTCGTCATGCTCTCAAGAAGTCTTGCATCTTCACAGCAGACATCCTTGAAACTCTTCCTGACTTTTTCTGGTCTTTCTAAATCTACTTTGTGCTCCTCTGCTGGTCTCTACAGCAGCAAGGGAAGCCTGCTGCAGGCAAGGGAGTAGAAAGCTTCATGCAAATTGTTCTCTCCTCAGAGTATTGATCTTAAATTCCTACTCGCTTCACATTGAACAGGTGCAGGAAGAAATAACTGATCTGAGAGCTTTCAGCAGCTCTTACCTGCTTTTTGTTTCCCTTTGATCAAAATATTAATGGCACGGAAGGCTGAGGAGGAAAACTGGAAAGAAAAGGTACCTAGAGACTTTCATAGATTGCCAAGTCCATGAGATGGAGATGCCAAGTGTGTGGTAAGAGTTGGGATCCAGACAGTGAAGCACCCAGCTGGACACACGGACTGGCTGTGAGTCCTCCACTACAGCTATTTTAGTGCTGAACCAAAAGTAGGCAGAGTCCCCTCACAGACAGGTGAGGAAATGACAAATTATTTTCTAATTTTTGCTTGTCTTCTTGAGATCACCTGAGGTGAGGCATGAGCCTGTCAGGCTCATGGTTTTGAAGCTTCTTTTCTTTCCCTCCTTCCTCCCCCCTAGCAGTGTCTGTGTAGTGCATTGTAAGGTGGCAGTGACAGACAAAGAAAATTTGTAGTTCCGGGGCTCAAGCTGTTGGCAGCTCTGCTTGGTGTGATCACAGCTCTTCCAAGTGACCCAGCAAAGGAAGAGGCATCTGAAAAACAGTGACAGCCTCTTGAAAGGTGATTTCATTGTGATTTGTGGCTTTCAGACAACTTCAGGAGAAGACGTCCGTGACTTTGCCAAGGTACTAAAAAACAAATTTCGAACAAAAAGATATTTTGCAAAGCACCCACGAATGGGCTACCTGCCTGTGCAGACTGTCTTGGAGGGAGACAACATGGAAACGTGAGTAGCTCTGAAGTATCTAAGCAGCAATTCATTTGGTACACTATTTGAGCTCCCCAGCTGGTGCCAACTCCTTTCACTTCCTAAATGCATAAAGCCTCTTTATGTCTTTCATTTCTGTTTACCTCGCCTGGCAGGAAAACACAAGCTGGGCTTCCAGTTGCCATTGCCTTTATCTGCTTTCACCTGTCCTATACAGGAACTTCAGCTTCAGTTAGCAAAAAAAAACCAAAACCATGCTCACAGTCTTACTGCACAATTTGGAGGCTAATGATACATTAATAAAATTTTTATTTTCTTCCAAATGGGTATCCTTCCTTGGTTTTATTTTTTTTAATTAGGCTACGGTGTTTGTGACCTTCCCAGATGATTTCTTCTTTTTTCAGCCTATAAATTTAGTCTTACTAAATGATTTTGATGTCTTCATGGAAAAAAAAGCAGTAATGATACACATGGAGAAATCAATGACTTATCCCTGTTCCCTTTGATTTTTACACATTTAATCAGTTGTTTAATGGCAATTGCACGCAGCTTGTTCTCGCTCTTTCTCTTTCTCCTTTTAAATTTTAGATTTCAAGGTTTTTTTCTCACTTTTTGGTTGGTTGCTCTTCACAGCCATTCATGTTGGTCTGTTGGATTTCTGCTTTTTAGTTATTGTGACTTTTTTTTTTAAACTTTCTGTAATTATTTTGCTGCTGAGTTTCTTCTGCCTTTCTCTTCACCTCCTCATTTTTTGTCTTGCAGTCCTGTTACTCTGATCAACTTCTGGCCAGTAGATTCTGCGTGAGTACTTTTGCTGAAGTGTGCTGCTGCTGCTACTGCTGCTGTGCTCCCTCACTTTTTCTTTTTGTTTATTTCTTTGTTGAGTTTTACATGAGATCATTTCCTTCTTTCTTTATGATTGTTTCCTTTGATACACTCTCTGAAGGAATGTTTTGATCCCAAATGAGTAGAATGAGATATATCCTGGAATTTCCAGCAGTCATGGATTTTGTACTGTGTACTCTTTCTGGAGTATGTGTTTTTCATTGAATTAACAGGGGTTTTGTGCAGACCTACTAATGCTTATCAAATTTTGTCACTTAAAAGCCTGTGTTTCTGAATAAGTGTCAATTCCTCTGAATGTATACTGAATGCTTTTTGAAAGACAGAGATTGAACTTGATATGGATTTAATTCAGTTTCAGGAATGACACAGTTTTGCAGATAAAGCTATAATTTGGTTTTATGTGCAACTGTGCACACTCAAGTGCCCCAGTTAATCTAGAGCTCACTGGGTATTCTATTAGTCTTTTACATACATTCAGATTTGTGAAGGCAAATTGAAATGGGGAAATGTTTTCTGTATTTTTTCAGAAGTTAAAAAAGCAGGGGTTTTCAGCTATGGAATGGATTTTCATTCTTGCACCACTCCAGCACATGCCTTGTCTTACTGTTGTAGTACTAGCCTCAGCATAAACTAAAGATAGATATATATTTACTATTGTGGCATTTGCTACTTCTAGTGTTTAACAGATGCTTTCAGAATAATGTTAAATAAGAATTAATTTTAATTCACATATTGATAACTAACGAGAAACTAATAAATAGATTTTTTATATTTCTATATGGTGAAATGTATATGGCTTGCACCTCCATTGAACTTTTTGCAGAATAAACAAGAGTGAAATGCATACATTGGAATATTGATTTATAATTTTTATTGGGAGCACAAACCCTTGGGAAGCTAAGGGAAGTGCTCTATCTCTAGGAAATTTAAGCAACCAAGAAGCACATCTAATTCTGCAAACCTCATATGGCTGAGAATTCACCCACAGAGAATGCCAAAAGTCTGGAGCCAGACTGTAATAGAGGGGCTTTGAGCTTGAGGATGCACTTTTATAGATGGAACTATGGACTAGAGTCCTTGTATTTCAGAACAATTGCAAAATTAAAAGTAACATTTGAAGAAAGCTTGGATCATGTGGAAGGCCATCACTGTGTCTGACATGAAATTAAGCTGCTATAACATGGTTATTTCTAGTTACCTACAGTAATAACATTGTGGGGTGCCTACACTGATGGCTTCACACCAAAGGTTTGCTGTTATATACTACAGGAAGTTCAACTCATATGTAATACTTCAGAAAACTTGAAATACTGAGGAGCAGGATTTGTGCAGAGAGGTTGCACTTTTTGTCAGACTAACTCAGGTATCTTCCAGGGCATAATCCTTCCATCTGGTCTGACAAGGAAGCAGAAAAATAGGAAATTAATAGTGGCTGGAAAGAATTGCCCTTAATTTTTTTCTGCTAACTTTATTTCTTTCCTTCATGCTATAGCACTTGACCTGCAATTCAAGTTACTGAGCTACCCAGGTTTAAAGCTGTTTCTTGGTTACAGGGTGATTCCAGCTTCAGCAGACAAACCAGTTATCATAAAACTTTCCCATGTTTTCTACACTCATGCCTTTTTCTGGTGCTCTAATGCCAGTTTTCTGGTTATCCTTGAAGTGCCTCAGAAAAGCATCACCTGGCATCACTCAGCAATGCTAGTGCTGTTCTGACACCAACATGTGGTATACATGGAAATGCTTATAAACAGATTTTTTTTTTGTTGGAAGTTAATGGTTCTTACTGCTTATTATCCAGTATTTGCCCAGATGTGCTGCCTGCCAGGCATTAAAGGGACAGTTCACAACTTGTGAGAATGTGTATCTTTTTACTTGAACTGTAATGGTACAATGATACAAAGACAATTACTTGTTTCTACACTTCTAGGAAACATCAACTAAAATGCTGAACAAAGAAAAGTACCCTCATCCTGCCAGCCAGGTCTCCAGGGGTGTAGGGAATTGCAGGAAGGTGGTGTTTGCCACTTGGTCACCACTTGACTTGACTAGAATTCCCAAGCTGCTCCTGCAGACCCCAGCTTAAACAAGGCAGCTGTGGAGCCCTTGTAAAAGGGATGGTTATCTTGGCTAAATATTGGCTGTGTCACTCAGCCTTCCTGCTGACTGTTTGAACAGATTAGGTGTGCTGAGTATGTGTGCTCAGAAAGGAAGGACTGTGAGCTCTAGCACAGGTGGTCGGTCACTAAGAGTATGTAAAATACAGCACAGTCGCTCTCAAGTTTGCTCAGAGACTGGCAAAAGTACCTCTGAGCAGCTGAATTCAACACAAAGCAATGTTTCTCTAGCAGGTTTGCTTTCTTAAGCAAACTTCTAAAAAGCTGTTTGAGGTATATCTCCATTGCAGTATGTTCTGAAGTAGAGACAAACCTGATTGTAGCCTCACTCTCTGCTTGCAGCTGGCAGAATCAGCTCCAAGTTACACAACATCATGTTGTCTTTTAAAAAATATATATTTTTTTATATATTATACAACTTGGTCACTTTTGAAATTGCAGCATAATTTTAAGACAGCAAGGATATATTCATGCAGTCAGGCCTGACTTTTTGCCATGCAGTACTGCAAAAAGAGACATTTCATTGCCCACTAGGCCCCAACCAAGTGTTCTCCCTTCTTCTGTACTGGTACAATACATGTGCAGTGCCAGGTGAGAGGCACTCAGAGAATGATCCAACTCAAAATTGAAACTACCTGTAACACATATTTCCAAGTCTATGCACAGTGTTAGCATCAACGTTTGTGTGTGTGTTGAAAACAAGACCTCTTCTTGCACTGATGGTACCAGCTAAGACCAGCTTAACATCTGCTGTATGACAAAAAAATAGAAAGAATGTGGGTAACTTTAGTTTATCTGAAAATCATCATTATCTTGCTCCACTATCCACTGCTCTAAAGAAATTTCATCCTTCTCCCTTCCCTGCACTTTTTGCACAGAATGGAATATCGAGTCATAGAGAAGCAATTGCCCCATCCACTGAACCTCTGCTGCACTGAGGAACTCCGTGAACTATTTGCCCTCTGATGTGCTGTAGTAATGCTGGAATATGTGATGAGTAAAAGTAGAGGCCAAAGCTCATATCAAAGACAAAATGAGATTTGTCATACTTGGCCTATAATGTCTTAAAGAGGAAAAACTTTGCTGTTCTGTGAGAAGAGATATTAATAATGACAAATTTTGTGTATCCAGCATACAGGCCTATGAATTCAGAAAGAACCTAATCTAGAGCCCTTTGGAGGCTGATTAGAAACCTGGAAGCTGAGAAGTCCAGTAGATTTACAGCAGGATTGTCAGACTCCTAACATGGGAACATTACAAACTGGAAGATTATTACAGTTTGGGTTTATAACCAGTAAATACAAAACTTGTCAGCTTGTGCAATGCACTTTTGGGCAGTCCCAGCCTGAACCACAGTATCCAACAATTCAAAATGGGGAGAAATTCCTTCCTCAATCAGGAGTTCCAGAAGTAGAGTCAGCAGAGATGGAATAAAGGGCAGTTGAAATTTAGCAAAAGTACAAAATTGCCATTCAGTTTGGGAAGCTGCATCACTTTTTGTTAGTCTGGCACCTCTCAATACACATAGATTGGCAAAATCCCATGTGGCAGCAAAAGGTGCTATCTGAACTGCATAGGCAACATAATTTAGTGTTGATGTTTTCCAGAGTTGAAGCTATAAGAAATGATACTCTAATTGACAA
Organism: Dicaeum eximium; assembly: GCA_013396995.1. Taxonomy (NCBI): domain Eukaryota; kingdom Metazoa; phylum Chordata; class Aves; order Passeriformes; family Dicaeidae; genus Dicaeum; species Dicaeum eximium. The sequence continues at coordinate 1,148,604 of VWZP01006414.1, forward strand.
GAAAAGTCCTATGAATTGTTTTCATCAACAGAAAACTGAAGAGGACCTCATGCCATCTGTCAGGCAGAAAACCCAATATAATTTGGTGTCCCTCCTGTATAACACACTGAGCTACCACTAGGCAAAATCATCAGTGTCTGCAGTGTGTTCTTAAAGGCTCGTTTCAGACATTTTATGCTTCTTGCATTTATTTCTAGCTGCTTGTGGAATAATTCTTAAAGGCTTCTTTAAGTGGGATGTGCTGGAAGCAGGCACTGGAGCAGGGCGGGAGGCAGAGGAGAGGTTCCCAGCCCTGTGCAGGGCTGCATGTGAAGCAGAAATGCCAGTGAAGGAGGCAGGTGTGAAGGGAAAACCAGGGTGAAAGCTCTTCTAGAAATCCTTTGGAAGAGGCTTCTTTGGGTGTGAAGAAGAGTCGTGGCAACAGACGGATTGCAAATGCTCAAAAATCCCCAGAGTGGCACCACAAAACATCGCACTGATGACTTGAGGAGGCACACACAGTGCCTGGAGTTCTGACTTGCTTTTTATCAAACATGGCATAAGGCATAGAGATGTGAGGGTGTTAGGCATAGCTAAGTGTCTTTTTACTTTTAAAGGGGTATTGTTTGTGATTAATCAGTGTTTTCTGCCTTATAGGCCTGCCTCGTCCCCCCAGCTCTCACACGATGATACTCATTCACGCATTGAACATTATGCTAGCAGGTATGAGACCAGCTGGACGTTAGGCACATCTTTCTCTAAAACTACTTAAAAAGAAAAATTAAAGAAGAGCTAGAGGCTACCTGAGCACTTCTTAAAGAAACATAAAATTTGGGGTTTTGCTTTCCAGGCTCTGGGATGCAAGAGCATCACCTGTGATTGCTGGTAACAGCCCGTCCTGTCTTGCATGCAGGAGCATGGGTGGTCAGAATTGCTCTTTAGGTCCCTTGGGGTCCTCATTAAGCTGTGTGCTCAGTTACTGATATTTTAATAGGACCTGTGGCCATAGGACAAGAGGTAGTGTTTTAAACCAAAAGAGGACAGATTCAGACTAGATGTAAGGAAGGAATTTTTGCAATGAGGGTGATGAAGCACTGGGAGAGGTTGCCCAGAGGGTGGTAAATGCCCAATCCCTGAAAACATTTAAGGTCAGACTGGACAGGGCTCTGAGCCACCTGTTCTTGTTGAAGATGTCCCTGCTCAGTGCAGGGGAGTTGGACTGGAGACCTTTAAAAGCCCCTTCCAACTCAAACCCTTGAATTTTTGCAATGAGGGTGATGAAGCACTGGGAGAGGTTGCCCAGAGGGTGGTAAATGCCCAATCCCTGAAAACATTTAAGGTCAGACTGGACAGGGCTCTGAGCCACCTGTTCTTGTTGAAGATGTCCCTGCTCAGTGCAGGGGAGTTGGACTGGAGACCTTTAAAAGCCCCTTCCAACTCAAACCCTTATATGATTCTATATAGGGTTTAGTTTTCATTATGGACTCTGATATAATAGTACAAATGAGAAGAGCAGAAACCTCCAAACTCTTATGAATCTCAGGTGTCCTTGTAATGTTAATTCACCTCATGAAATACCACAAACAGGATTTTTCCTTGATTTGGAGGATTAAAGTAGTGATATATCACTGCATTAGTTCAATTCTCTGCTTTCATACTGCTCCTAAGAACCAAAAAGTAGATCACTTGTGCAAATGTGAAAATGTTTTTCCACCAAGCAAGTAAATTTTCAAGGGTTGAGGTAATGAAAAATAGTTATTCTGGCCTCTTTCTCTCCTCCAGTATCACTTGATCAGGAGAGGTGTTCCTGAATTATGCAGGATGTTTAAGAGGGGCTGAGTGTGAAAACTAATGAGAAATGACTGATTGTTATAGTTTTGACAATGAAATGCCAGGTATAAAGCAATTTGTGTAATCCCCTGGCATCTTGAGGCTTTTCTTTGATTTTGGAATTAATTAATCAAGAGAAGTTGGAACATAACCTCAGAGAAAGGGCTGAAAATGTAGAAGTGAGTTTAGCCAGGCCATTGTAGCAAACAATCTTTTGTGATAGCTTATTGCAAAACCTTTTGGTAATCAACAGTGAGTGTAAATTAATTTTAGTTTCAAATTCATCAAAAACATCACGCTCTTTAATTCTTTCCAGAATGTTACAACAAAGTTTTTGAAAAACATAATTGGTTTTAATGAGTCTTGCTTATTTTTTCACAGGCTAGCAGAAATGGAGAACACCAATGGTTCTTACCTAAATGACAGTATTTCACCTAATGAGAGCATGTAAGTAGGCTGTTTTCATGGTTTTGACATGTATTTTCTTGGGAAGGTTAATAATTTGTAATGAAATTTTGTAGTGCTGAATTTACATGGCCATGTATCACATCTGGTTCAATTTAATGATACTCTCATGTCCCTTCAATTTGTATCATAGGGTCTGGATTAATGGCTTATAGCTTAATACCAAATTTATACAACAAATGGTTGACACCTTTAAAATTAAAACTACTAATTTATTTCCAAAAATTACTGATGTATTCAGCAAATAATTTGCATATTCAAAATATGGTAATCGTCTGATGAGTTCCAAGGACAAAGGTACAAAACACCCCCTTCTATCTTAGTTCAAGCTTAATCATGCTTAAATTGCTGTAGAGCTAGAAAATGTTGGTGTGGGAAAAGTGTCATACAAAACATAAGTGAGGCTAAACAGAAATCTTTGGTCTGCAAAGATCTGAAATACATTCCAAGTGTAAGCCAGGAGGGATTGATCATCACCATGAAATACTAGCAGTAGTAAACTGTAAGTTGGACAGATCACTGAAGAGCATTCATTATATTACTTTAAATGTGGAGTTATAAATAAAAGTTTTTATTTTTAAGAAGTAGTTAAATATGATACCTCACTGAAACCCTTTGTGGTTCTCCTCTGATACTATTCTTGGTCTTGTTTATTCTCTGAATAAAAAAACATAGAGCTAACTGTGAGTGATGTTTCTGAGGACAGCACAGAAGCAGCTACATCATGGGTGTGTTTGAAAATTTGATCTTGGCTCATTAACTGTGTAGGAGAAGCCATAGCATGGATTCTAAATCAATCAGAAATGAAAACCCCAACTTTTCTAAAATTGTTTCTATCTATTCTACATGATCTCATCCTTATCACAGTTTAAACAATGGATTTTTTTGAAAATTCAGACAATTAAATATGTAGCAGTCCTTTACAACACAGAATTCTAGCCATTTTTCATTCACTTGAATTGAGATTCCAAATGAATAGCACTTTATGAGGTTGATTCTGAGCTCAGAATGTTCTTGAATAGCAATAAAGCTGTTTCTTTATTTCAAAATAGTTTCTCTTTTGACTTGGTAGGATTGTTGGCTGCCAGTTTTGAAAGAAAATCTCCTGTAGAGCCAAGTACATTGTTTTAAAATACTGGTAAAAGGGGAAAGTTAAAATGATGCCTCAAAACTAATACTGATTCAATGTCAGTAAGTTTCATGCAGTTAATGAAAACTTTGTTTCCAATCCAAGTCATATGTTAATTTTGTATTACTATGGATAGTAGTAATGCTCTAATAGATGGAATTTTGTGTTGTCCCACTGAAATATTTCAGTGTCCTTGTCACAGAAATCATGCATACACTGTATCTCTTGTATTATACTTTGGCTTTACTGTTCACTTCTTTTTTTTTTGATCAGTTGGAAGTTGTACTAATAAAATGAGAATAGAACTGTGCATTTTGAATTTTGGAAGAAATATTATCCAGATAGATACAAATTGCAGCAAAATCAAAGCTTACCATGAATTCACAACTGTAATTCCTTTGGTTTTGTTTGTCAGATTATGCCTAAGTACTACTTGTTATTCTTGCAGGGTTTGGATTATTTGGCTAATCAGTACAGGTAGAGTGATAGATGGAAACAAGGAAGGCAGGAAATAAAAACACAACATATGTATTTATATATCACAAAACATTTCATTATGTAGTGTCACTGCAATGATGTATAAAATATCTGTGCAGGCTGATAATCACACAAAAAGAGTATGCTTGTAAACTGGCATTATACTGCAATACTTATGTCACTTGCTGACAGTTAATTCACTTAAGATCTGGAAGAATATTTATAAATGCAAAGCAGTGGTTAGAAGGAAATCACAGTTGAAGTGCTTCATGAGAAGTATAAATTTAGGAACTGGCAAGCGTCTCCTTTTGTGAAAAATTAATACTTCCCTTTTATGAGCTAATGGTAATGTGCTCTACATTGCTTTGGCACTCTAGCAGTCATAAAATTGCATCATTAACATTTTCAGGAACAAATGAAAACAAGGAAAATTATAATTTTTGAACAATAACAGCTGTTCAAAATGCCTGTTGAATTCTGGTTTAGAGCCATAACAGGGAAAAACCCTAGACTGACTAGACTGAATTATTTTGTTCTATGAGCTCTCCAACAGTGATGTCATTTTTATTGACCCTGTCCTATGGTGTCAAGGGAAAGCTTTCATGGCATCTCAGTGACTGCTGGTGTAAGTTGCATTGCTTAGGGCTTGGATGCATCTCCTTAGCGCCTAAACCTCACCTAAAACAATCCATGCAGTTCTGAGAGGTGATCAAGGTGTTCAGAATTGTATTTCCTTTTCTCTTCCAGAGATGGTTTTGTTTCAGATGCCAGACAGCTTCAGGGGCAGTAGAAATAGAGAAAGAGATCTTTGCATTAAACAGAATATATTTGTATTCTGATAGTGTACATCACTTTGAAATTTTAAAAAAGCCAAACATCTTGAGTGGAAAATAACATACTTTTATCATGTTAGTTCAGGGGTTTTTCTTTGTTTACCCAAATTAGAATTTTATAGAGAAAAAAAATAAAGCAAATAAAGATAAATAAAAAGATAAATAACTCTTCTTATTACATAAGGAGAGTTTGTAGGTACAAAAATAAATGTATTGCCCTTGCTTGAATGGCCCCTCCACAGTGCAGATCAGGCAGCAGAAGATTGCTTTTTTTGCAACCAAATTCCTAATTGAAGTTTGTCAAAAGAGAGCTGAGGTTGTCAGCTGTTGCAAAACTTGGCTTTAAGTATCTAAGAAGGAGGGAATATTTAAGAGAAGGAGTGAGGTGGTCTCTGCATAGAAGGAGAATTACCAGAGACTCAGTGAAACAGGTCAGCAGATTTTGCTTTAAGGTGCATTGCTCTGCTGTTGGTTACAAAGAGTTCAGCAAATCTCTTTGTAAGAAATGAGAGACTGGGAGTGAATCATCTCCTCATATTCACTGTGAAGTTGAAAGGAAGGAAGGGAACAGCCTGTTTTATCCTCCTCTGTTTTCCAGTGATGATGAACACTTGTTAATCCAGCACTACTGCCAAAGTCTGAACCAGGAGTCCCCCCTGAGCCAGCCCCGAAGCCCTGCCCAGATCCTGATTTCTCTGGAGAGTGAGGAACGAGGGGAACTGGAGAGAATCCTCGCAGACCTGGAGGAGGAAAACAGGTGGGTTACACCACCAGCTGCTGAATTTGAAGTAAAAAGCCTGCAAAATAATTATACTGCACAGTTAGATGGAATTCAGTTGGGTAAAATTTTTAGAGATAAAATGAGTTATAAAACTGCATTTTTTTCTGACAAATAAGTAATTTCGTAGGGGTAAAAGTTGGGTCCTCTTTCCTTTCTCTTTGTTTGGTGCTGCTTGTTGCCCATTCTTTAGTCTTTCAATACAAAGTATCATTTACTACTTCTTACTTCAAATTTAATTGAAGTTGTCTTCATTAATCACCATAAAAAAACCCAAATGGATACTTCAGGCATCAAAGCACTGCAGTCCTTTTTATAGAGTACTCTGGAATCTTGGGCCATCAGCACAAAGACCAGGAGATCTTGACCCTGGAAGATTGGTAATTACAACTGTGAATTACCAAACCAGACTGTAAGATCTAAATCATTTAGTTCTACCAAAAAAACATGGGTTTGTTTGTCTTCTGCTATCTACAGCTTTTATAGTACAGTCTGTTGGCATTTCCGTGCTCTTTTTTTCTTGCTTCTGTAAGAGCTAAGTACTTCTGCTTACATTGAGGGTTTAATGCACTAATCATTTACCTTGGGCTTGTCAGGGAAATAATGCAGGAGTTGGCAGTGCCATAGATCTTCTCTCCATGTATGTCTTCTTTGGATGGTGCTAATCAATTACAGTGGCTCCATCAGAGACTTTTTATCAGGAGGGTTTCGGAGAATGGAGAAGATTGTAGGCATCATGAATGAGGAAGATGTTTCACACAGAAAGCTGTAGTAAACAAAGCTCTTGCTCACTGAACAGCAGGGAGATTTTGTTTGAAACAAACCACAAACTTCCTACTTCATAGCACATAAAGCCCAAGTACTTTCTAAAGTGGAGAAAAATCAGTATTTTGAAATAAGACATCATACTTTGCATGTTCAGGACTGTAGCTAAGAAATATCTAGTATCTAGTACAATACAGATGATAAGATAGCTTTGTCTCCAGGAGATTGGTGTTATTTTTTTACACAGCATTATGTAGTGAATCATGGAAGGAAAAAAATCGTAATGCTTTTCTCTCTGTACAGAAAATAAGCTGCCTAGCAGAAAGGAGAGTGACTTTTAAAGCAGACTAGTTTTTGATTTGAAAGGTAATACATGAAAACTAGTATAACATGGAGCTAGATAGCTAAAAAGCCCTTTAGCCCTTTAAAAGTCCATTAAAAAGACAGTTCATGCCTTAAATTTCTGCATGGGCTTTATTTAATATAGCAATTACTGATGAGTGATGGTAAAAGATTTCTGGCAGGAATTACACCTTAAAAATACCTGGTTTGAAGTTTGCCAGTCCTGGATTAAACTAGAGCTGTAGTCTGTAGTTTTTCTCATTTGTTCTACTGGAGGCACAGTTATGGAGGGGATGCCACCACAGGCAGCCCTGCCTTTTGTGGGTGCTCAACACAGCAGGCACAGAGAGCTCTGTCTCACAGCATAGAGGTCATATTGCTCTGCTTCCCATTGATTATGACAAAATCATGACTTCTGTCTCTGCAAACTGCTATAAATAACTTGTATGTAAAATGTAATGTTGCTGCTGGAAAGTGAACAAGTCCTTGTTGTCCTGGTTGCTTGTCACAGCCAGATAACCACAAGTTTATGGATGAAATACTAATGCCTGATTAGAAAAATAAGCTCTTCAGACAGGATCAGTCAGGAGATATTCATGTAACTTACCTACTTTTAAAAAAAGTCTTGTCCCTTTGGATTTCTGTTTCCTAGTTGTTCTCCTCTGCTGAGTTTGTGCAAACCTTTCTTGGCTGTTGCCAAAGGTAATCAGCAACCTGACACCTAATTCCTTGTGTGAGCCTGGTTCCAGAGGGTGAACACATCTTCCTTCCCATGCATATCCTGAAACACCCTCCATGTAAACCTTTGTTACTCCTCAGGATGAGACATTCCTGTATTCCTGGGGTGCATCTCCCAGCACTGCTGAGCTGGATGTGGTGCACCAGTCGCCCTTTCCTGCCTGTGTTGACATAACTCCTGTTAGATACACTTGTGATAACTTCTGATAACTCAGGTTTAGCTCTCCCTGCTGTGTCTGGGACACTTTCACAGTAAGAGTCAGGGCATGCAGTCACCTCTCAGCAGCTCCCAGGAAAGCAGCCACAAGTGATGCCTCAAGTATCAAGTACCAAGAAGAAGCAGTGCTGTGATACTGGGAGCACCTCATTGTCATTTCTCTTTTTCTTCTGCTTTCTACAGTTTCCTGCTTTTCAAAAAAGACATTTTCTCTTTAGCTTTGTCTCTTTTGAGCCGTTGATTGAATTCTGACCTCCATTTGGGTTTCAGCTGCAGTTTCTGGCCTCCCAAGTATTTCCATCTTGACTTGTTACTTAAATGAAAAAGACTTGTTGAAATTGTGATTCTGAGGTTTTGCTTTTGGACAGTTTAAAAGCTCTGTTGCCTATTTTGAATTCTTCTGAAATGCAGTCTCTCTAACTTACAAACTAACCTAGCTGTGATGTGGTTCTGACTGGGATTTTGTCAGTTCCAAGGACCTCTTGTTAGATATTCATTATTTATCTGCTAGCATTTTAAGACCTTGGTGCTTCTGTAGCTTGTAAGTATGACTTCCTTAAATAATGTATGGCTAAGATTTGGCTGCTAAATAATTTATATTTGTTAAAATGTGAGCATTTTAGAGAATATTTTCAATGGTTGAAAATGTTTTATTTGAGTTTTAGGTCTTCAGGCTTATGCTGAGTTTTGCATCACATGGAATATTGTGATAAGACCATTTCTGTATTCAATAGAAAAAAAGCAATCTTGCTATTGAAGGCATTATTACTGTATTGCAATATAAAAGAAAAATCCTATTATAAAACCCTCTCAAAAACTATTTCCTCAAGAGTGAATGTATTTCAGAGAGAGAGAAGACAAGTTTTTGTTGTCCATCTAAAGCAATACATTGCATAGGTTATACAGTAGGATAGGTAATACTAGGATGTACTATGGTGTACTATAGCATTAAATAAAGCACGTGGTTCTGCAGTGACAGAGTCAAAACTTTTTACAAAAAATTAAAATACCTTCCTGCTATTTAATCAGGAGTCAGAAAAGTGGATGTTTCCTAATATTTTAGTTGAACCGAGGTCTTGTATGTAAGAGGGAGACTTCTCTCATATTCTCTCCTCTTCCTCCTAGCTCTGAGCTGTCCTGGAACAAGAACTAAGTAAATGAGATCTCAAGCCAGAGCTATTTGCCATTCCTTTGCTTTTTGTGACTTGCAGTGGGAGTGCAGTGGGCTGTGTGCCACCAGAGAAAGCACTGACACCCTGAATCTCAAAGCTGCCCTGTTTCAGTGTTCCTTCAAATCTGAAGACTGATGAATGGCCTGCTCACATAAGTTCCTTCTGTATAGTTGCCAACAGCAAGAAAGTGATGCATTTCTAAACATGCTGTCGCTCCTTTTGGTATTTGTTTTGGCATTGAAGAAGGGGAACTAGATCTTCTGAGTGTGAAGCATCCTGAGTAAACACTGTCACTCTGATGAGGGACGGGGGTAGGTGGTTCAGTTACCATCTTTGTCTCTTTCTTCAGACCACTGATTTTCTGTAGGGAGAAGAGAAATAACATGAATTCACAAATTCTCAATTACCTTTGAGAGGACTGCTCAGCAAACAGAATCCACTAGGGTTTCTGTCACCAGGCAATTAATGCTGCCAGTGATAGACGTGATTAATAATTCATGCACTCCTTACTACTCAGCTCTATACAGTTGCATAAATCAAGGTTACACTGCATGCTTCCTATGTTACTTTTCTTCACAAATGCCTCAAAGAGTTGCAAGCATTGTAAATGGAATATATGGGGTTTTTTGAATATTCTCTTACTGAAGAAGGGTTCGTTTTCCCAGTGATGAGTACATGCAGCAGCATTGTTTGTTTGTTTGTGACAGCCAGATGTCAAAGTCACCCAGCCTGAGCTGTGGTGGAGGGAGGTGAGGTTTCCATGTACTGCCCATGCTTGCTCTGTTGCATTAATTTAGAGAGGAGCATGTTTGTGTCTCCCCTTTCTCTTAAGTCCCATTTTATGGTGAAAGTGTCGGAGAGTGCCTCTCCTCAGGACCCTGAGGGCTGTGGGCAGTGCCTTGGGTGCCTGGCTCACAGCAGCAGTCCTTTTCACCACACAGCTTAAAACTGTTCCAGAGGGAGGGATAAGAGCCATTTGTTCTCTCAGAATATTCTTACAGCAGTTTTCAAATCCTTTCCTTCTCTTTTGATTTTCAGCTTTTTTCCATTATGTTAATACACCTCTTCATTGCAGTATGTTTAGGTCCCAGTTATGATATTATTGACTGTGGGCACTGCACATCGGTGTTATGGCTCTGAAGCTACGATGAATCTCAGTTCTCTGGATGGAGGACTGTGTAGCTGGACTGAAAAGGTGCAGCTGGAAAACTGGCTGAAAAACAGGTGCACTGGGCAAACCCACATGCATCCTTCAAAATTACCTTTCTCTGTTCCAACAGTATTACAGTATTTAATTACAGAACTCCCAAATCCATACATACCTCTGGTTGGAAAATACACAAAATCTTTTACATTATTTTTTTTTCTGTAGGCTTTCAGAAAGATTTTTGAATTATTTTTTATCAGACATGAAAGGACTTTTATCTGAATTACTCCCTGGTCCTTACTTGTATTTCAATACCACCATTACTGGAAGGACTTGTCTATATTGATACAGGCAATAATTGCAGATTTCTTTGTAGCAAGGTATCTGATTATGTTGTAAGTATGACCAGTTGTATTTATTTAGTTTCCCTTAGGGTGATGTTTTATCTTTTGCTTTACAGCACTTCAAACTTTTGAGTCTGCTGTTCATAGGGTATTGCCTGTATTGTGCATCTGGGAAATTCCTCATGGGGTAGTGATAGCCACTCTCCATGGACCTTGTGAAAAGCAGGCTTAATGATCATTCCTGTATAAACTGTAGTCAGCAATAACACCACGTGTAATGAACATGCTGTCATGTTCATTCCTATTCCCTTTTGTATTTTTATTAATTATTCACCAGTTTGTTCAGCTAGAAGTATCAGAAGACATTAAGTCAAGCGGAAGGCAGAGCTTACATGACAATATCTATTCCCAGTATAGATAGCCCTTTTTTCTCGATAATTTTCATGAACTTGAAACTCTGTATTTCATTAAAACAAAAAACTTAATTAGAAAAAAAGCTCTCTGTAGTTATTCCTCTTTGTGTGGGTTTTAAGGAAAGAAATCTTGAATTTTGAAACAGCATTAAGTTAAAAATTATTAGCCCTTGTTTTTTAATGATTTAAAATCTCTGCAGAAATTTTATGTAGATCACACATCCCTTAGAGATTGTGTTTGGGGAGTGCCATGGTCCCAGGTGAGGACATGTCCATCATGCAGCTGCTGAGGAGCACAGGGACCTTTGAAGAACAGTCAGTGCCTTGTCTTTGTCCTTGGCATTGCTTTCTCACCCGTGTGAAATGATGCTTTAGTTCTCATTCTGGTCACAATAATGTTCTTTTAGAAGTGGTTTTTTGGGAGGTTTCCGAGGTGCTGTTATATTTCCAGGCCAAACTGTCATAGTGTGTTGTGGTTTGCAGGCAGAACTGGAAAAAGGTGTCTGTTCTCACAACCTCAAATAAGAGCAAGTTGGAAAAAGTAAAATCTGGGTCACTGCTTGTGATGAGTAAGCAGTTACCAGAGCATCGAGCGTTTTTCCCCCTCTGGGAAGCTGTAAAAGAACATCATAGCAACAAAATCCCAGCGCAGTTTGTTAGGGCCTCCCTTACCTCCCATGAAGTTTCTGCTACAAGTTACTATTTTTGTGGTTTTGGACTTTTAGCATTAATAAGGTTTCAGTTTCTTACCTTCTGTGTTTTCCCTGCTTGGTAGATTTTTTTTTTTTCATGTGGAACATTATAGATCCTATTAACCTATTGAATGTTTTACTGAAGTAAAATTGGAGTTTTAGGGAATAAAAGAACATGCTTAGCAGTGCCATAAAGTTACAGTAGACAGCAGCACTCTAGGCAGGACAAAAAAGATGAAAATTACAGCTCCAAAAGCCAGTGCAATTCAGTTTAACAGACTGGGTCACTAATTCTCATCTTCAGTTGATAATTTTAGCCCTAGGCTGGAAATGCATTTGCAGATCTGAAGAGAGGAGAGTGATACGACGTGACTGACACCCAAATTCTGTGTTTTGCTCTGAGTTTTGTGTGGCTGCCTCTCTGATGTTTCTCATCTGTAAAATAGATCAGCCAGCCAGGTGACACCCGCTTTGGTTTAGTGTTTGTGAGGTGCTGTGATAACTCAGAGTCGTCCTTCAGCACTAATGACCCCCAGGTGTAGCCATGTGTGGACGGGAACTGGCAGTCCCACTTCTGCTGGGAAGGATAAAGGGCAGGAAGCTGAGGGAGGGCTGAGCCCAGGACAGACCAGTCCTAGCTTTGGGAGGGTGTCTGGAGCCTCCTGCATGAGGTGCCCTGGGAAGGAATCAGCTGTGAGTTCTGGTGATGCCAAGAACCTTTAGGCAACTTGAAGCACAGATCCATCTAATACCAGATCCGTGCGGATCCGCAAGGAGTCAGCCCACAGGTGTGTGGATTCAGGAGAGGCAAAGGCAGGTGGTTGGAGCAGGTGAGCCCTACAAAGTGAGACACATCACACCACGAGACAGAGTGCCTTGTCACTGGCCCGTGCAGGGACCATAAAGCTCTTTCCCCATTGTCACTTCCCAACAGGAACCTGCAGGCAGAGTACGACCGCTTGAAGCAGCAGCACGACCACAAGGGTCTGTCCCCGCTGCCGTCCCCGCCGGAGATGATGCCGGTTTCTCCGCAGAGCCCCCGGGACGCTGAGCTCATCGCAGAAGCCAAGCTGCTTCGCCAGCACAAGGGCCGCCTGGAAGCCAGGATGCAGATCCTGGAGGATCACAACAAACAGCTGGAATCGCAGCTGCACCGGCTGAGGCAGCTGCTGGAGCAGGTGAGTCCTCAGGCGTTTCTTCTCGGTCTCTGAAGAGCAATTTTCCAAACAGGGTGTGAAGCGTTATCAATAACAAGAACATACCAAGAAATCATATCTGTAGAGGCGAGTCAGAGAAAAGCACAAAATTGTTTTACAGGCTGCAAGTGAGAATGTGGAATCGGGTTTCAGCATTCTTATTTAGTCTTCTTCCTTGTTTTGTTCAGAATTAAAATGCATTGGCTGCATGGATGAATTTACTTAAAAACAGACTGAGAATTGTGTGTATTCATGCAATAAATAAAAATTACAGATAGTAGTGAGCTGTTAATAGCAATGTCTTACTTTTTTTCTTCAATTTCAGCCACAGGCGGATGCCAAGGTGAATGGTACAACACTGTCATCTCCTTCTACCTCTTTGCAGAGGTCAGGCAGCAGTCAGCCAATGCTTCTTCGTGTAGTTGGCAGCCAGACTTCAGAAACCATGGGTAAGATAACAAAGCTCAGGTTGTCACAAAAAATAATTATGTCCCATTTTCCAGAAAAAAAAATCTTCGAAGACAGAAAACATTTTTCCGTTTAGTTCAAATTAAATGAAGTAGATACTTGCAATGATCTTCAATGTCATCTGGCTGTTTACACTTTGCATCTTCATTAAGATTCAGGCTTTGCTTTTGATCATGATGTACCCACTAGCTTGGGTATTTTGATATTAACACAAAGCTCAGCCAGGGCTTGACTTTTGAAAACAAATGCCACTGAAAAGCTAACTATTCTATTTAAACTGACTTTCAGTTATGAAGCATGACATGACAGATGTAAATGTACATAATATTAATTATGGCTAAGAGACTAAATGTATGATTAGTCATCCCCATGTTAAATGATGTGATCTTATTTTTAATACGTTGTGGCTCAATCAGTAGGATGGAGCTGTCACTCACAGGCAGTGCTCATCTAGTGCCTTTTCTAAGGATCACAGCAGCTGTAATAATGAACATCTTAAGAGTTGTGGAGTAAGGTTAAATAATAACATTCTGTAGCTGGAGGTTGGAATTATTATTTTGGTGCTTTTAGTGACTGCCATGTGGCACTTTCCCAATTTCCTGTCTGTTACATAATTAGTAAGTATTTATTACCAAGTGGCAAGGATTTTCTGCTAGTAAAAAAGCAATCAATCTTTTCAACGTCTTTAAGCAAATGCACTTACATTACTTAAACAAGATGATGTTTTGAGTCTGATGATAATATTCAGCTTCATACAGAGAAATTTGTTTTATGATTATATTAGTGATATTAGTGAGAGGCTTAAGTGAGAGGTTTTCACTGCCATTAGTGAAGTGTCAATGGCAATGAGAAATTTAATGGGAGGGCACATTCTGCTCTGTCTAAAATGCTGTTGTGGTGGGAAATGTAGCTTCTGGGGAGGCTTTTTCTTCCATTCCAAATGTGAGCAATAATTTCAGCCTATGACAGCATCAAACAATGATGGGTTCTATAGAAGCTACAACAAAAAATGTGAAATAAATGGTACCTTTAGGAATGCTGAAGTTGAAATCCTGGGGGTGAGAGTACAATCACAGGTAACAGGAATTTAAGGAAAAAGTAAAAATGGACCTTTCATTAATAATGTTACCAGTGGGGAAAAATATTTTGTTATGTATGCCATACACAGAGTAGATAAAATGTATTAGTATTGGTGTAATTTGCATCAGCTTTCTGGAGAAATTTCATGAATTTCATCACCTAAAATACAATTAAGAGAAAATATAGGTAGACAGGGTTTCCCAGATATCTTATGAGAAGTCTTGTAGTTTTATATTTCATCCTTTCGTGGGACAAAATCCAAAAGTCTACTTCTTTTCATTTGACTCAATATAAAATTATTCCCATTTAATTTGCGAGACTGGAATTGATTGATTAACATGATAGAGTCATATAAGCTGCTAAAACTTTTAAAAGCAAATATTTAGACATAACTTGATTTTATTTGATTGGTTTGATTGAGCCAATATGTGGGAGGACAGTGAGATGTTACCAGTAGGATCATGCTGAGACTCAGCAGAGCCACACTGTTGGCAGCAGGGAGTGGAGCTTATAAAAGAATTACTAACCAAGCTAACAAACCACAACTAATTCAGTTTGTCAAGTGTCCTTTCACACCAGAGAGCTTTGCTTGCTAGGCTCAGAGTTTTCTGAAGCACAGTTTAAAATACTCTTGAATTGTGAAGGGAGCCAGATGTGCCCAGGAAGGAGGGAGCCATAATTTTTGAGAAAATACTGAGGGATCTCTAGGTGTCTCGGGCAATGAGGCAAGATAGTGGTAGCTTTTATGTTTTTCTCTTTAAAATTACACCTCAGGTTTTTGGAGTTTTTTTCATTTGAAAACCCACTGCACTTTTGTCTTTATGCTTTGCCAAGGAGAGATTGCTGTGAAGGGTGTTCCACCAGCAGTGTTTTGGTAAAAGCAGTGACCCACTCAAACCCTCATTTACAAATAGAACTTATTCCTCGTTAACTTGAAGTGCACCTGAACAAGTGGAAAGGTTCTGCTTTTCTCCTCGTGGAGTTCCCATGGGAAAGTCCTTATCCTTGGCCTTTCTACGCCAGCAGGATAGAAGCAGAGGAGGTGTATGAGGCAGGAGGCTGTTGTGAACTTTAATTTGTTTAGGTCCCACCAGAATGTTCGAGACCCACTTAGCTCTCTAAACCTTTTGTAGAAACACAAATGGGGAAGGTTCTTTTGAGTAAAGAGAGAGACTGAGCTCTGAAGGTATCTTTAATTCTGTCAAGTTGCTTGGCTGATGTCTTATTTTGTCCTTTACAAGAAAATGCTCAGAAAAAAATAATCCAAATGAGGAAAAAATTTACAATAGTGCATTTAAAAAAAAAAATACAACATTTTTGAGGGTTGGCAGTGCAGCTTACATCAGCACTTATGAGGACATTTAGAAATTGGTACCTGTCTGCAGTTCTTGACCAGGACATTAGAACCACTGCCCTTTTATTGTGATCTTTAGGGCCAGGAGGCTTCCTTCAGGATGATAAAATCCTCAGCCTGGGTAGAAGCAGCGAGATCTCACTCTGAGTTTCCACCTTGACATTCAGCAAAGGCTGCAAGGACATTGCTTTTGCTAAGACACCTCTGTCAGTGCAGTGCCTGATGCGAAAGTAACTCATGGTGTGAGTTGATTTGTGTGAGCCCAACCACTTGAAAGCTGAACAAACTGCAAGCAGCCTCAGCAACTATTTTTAGACCATTAATAGAATAAAAGAAGTTGATACAAAGACCATCATTTATATGAATTGAGTGCTTCTTGCAGACACTTCTTGTGCTGGAGTGGGAGAAATCACTCTTGCTCAGAAATAATTCTTGTTAAACTCCCAGCTTAAACATAGGCAGCCCTGAAATGCTCCTTTCATATCCCTTTTTCTTGTTTTTTTCACTTGCATTGAGCACATAAATGTTTAAAGAATGTCAGTGTTAACAGAAAATCAGACAGTTTCCTACTCAAATAGGGCAAGACATGTTAGAATAAAGGGTCATTAAGTCATTTTCAAAAGAAGTATGTAACTCAGTTATTACAGCAGGCAAAATTGCTTTTGTGTTTTAACAGAGATAAAAGACATCTAGTGAAAAAGGAGACTCTCACTCAAAGTATATCCTTTAGGGTTTTTTTTTTCCAGATGCTTTATCTATATTGGAGGCTAGGATCTGCACTAAAAACAACATATGGATTTCAGTTATATGAAACCATGAGCAAAACAAATCCAGTAAAAATAAAATTTATTGAATCTCCTATTAAGCTGCTGCCCTATAATCAGGTTATAGAAATTATTCAGTGGGAGAAATGTATTTCGCTTTATTAAACTGCTGCTAAACCCTTTTACAGTACAATTGAGTGTTCTTGGAGTGCCAATCTGATGTAATTAAACTGTCAGAAATATTAATACTGATGCAGATGAGAATCTGGGTTTCTACTGATTTGCACAGCTAGGCAAACAGTGCCAACATGAACCCAGCACTATTAGAAAGCTGCTCAACAGCAGCACTCACAACAGCAATTTCTTTTTCCATTAATAGAATGAGAGAAGCTGAAACGACAAGTGTCATTTATGGAACTAGATGTTCCTAGCAGACATTTTACCCTACTTCTTTTACCAGAGTCGATTTCTTAAATCGCTTTTTACAAATTAAATAGTCTTAATTGTCTAAAATTCCGTATTTGATTTCCCTTAGATCCTTATAAAGAAAGAACAGTAACAGTCAACAAAATTCACCTTTGAAATTTTTATTGTACACTAAGCAGAAAATGTGTCTGAGTGACCAGCCTTAGCTTTGAGGAGGACTTGGGCAATACAAACTGTTAGCACAGGCTCTCATGCCGTGGTGTGGATTTGCTTTGCAGGTGAGGATGAGCTGCTCAGCCCTCCCCAGGACACAAGCACAGGTTTGGAGGAAGTGATGGAGCAGCTCAACAACTCCTTCCCCAGCTCCAGAGGTGAGCGCTGCTGCCTGTGGCAGATGAGAGGGAAGAATATAAAAGTGTGTTCTGTTCCTTGATGTTTTCAGGGGGTTGTGGTTTGGTATCAGGCTTTTTGCTGCTTTTTGCCCCTTACCTTAAGCTACCTCCACAGGTATGGTGGATGAAACAATGTCTTTGTGAGACTCTTTCTTCCCCAAGCATTCTCTTGGCTTCCCTTTTGCCATGTTCCTTTTTTCACAACTTTCTTTCTTTCTGGTTGATCACCTTCATTATTTTTTTTAATACATGTCTTAGCACATTTTCCTTCTGTCCTTATCCTTCTCCAAGACTGTAGTTTGAAATAATATTGGAGTTCTAAGCCAAAATTCTCAACTATGTCGCCCTCAGGTCCAGAGGCATTGAGGAAAAACGAGTGCAGTGCTGGTTTGTGCAGCAGGCTGCACTTGTTCATACAGCCACAGCCTTTCTTTCAGTATTTCCATTCCTCTCATTCCCGTTGTTTGCTAAATATAGGCATTTGAATTACCAGGATTTATTTGTCCAACCTTTTTTTCATTTAAGTTCTTTTCTAAGCCCAGAAGAAAATACTTTGCTGCCAAGAAAAATGGCGGAGATTCCTAGCAGGAGATGGGAAGTTTGGGATATTGGCTGTTGCTGTGAAAAGAGGCTCAGCCATTAACCAGCCTGTCAGAAGAAAGCCCTGGTATTGCCAGCCTGATAAGTGGATTTCAAGGGGCATAGACTTCCTGCAGGGCCCTTGCACAAGTTTCACACATCACCCAGGGGTTGTTCTTTAGGAGATAAATGCTTTAACCATTGTACTAAACTTTCAGTGGAGTGGGGTTTTCTCCATCCTTTGCTTTTAAAGCAAGTCCAGCTCTCACCAGAAACGATCAGTGTGCAGTGGGATAGAAGTCAATATGAACTCTGTAACATCTCATGCTATAGATCAAAAGATGGAATCATTTAGAAAGATATCATTGAATAAAGTCTAATACAATAAATGGTCCATTTCACTCAGCTCCACCTCAACATTATGTAAAAAAATCATATGTCCAGCCCTTGTTTTGCCTAGGTAATTGCTATGAGAGATAACAGATGAAAAGTCTTCCTAATATTGCTATGTAGATTAAAATGAACTTGTTTTTAAAGTGGCTGTGTACAGAAGGTTACAACAGAGTTTTCTTATTAGTGACCATCATTAGTGTAAATATATTGTATTTAAATCTTGCATGGTCACATGTGTCCAGATGTAGGTATCCCATATGTGAAAATATTCACCAAATGTGGTATCTACTTTGTATTCATAGGTGATGACACTGGCAGTATTTTTTTTTTAAAAACAAGATTAGTTTTCAGTGAAATAGGAGCAATTTATGAAACAAAATTTAATGAGATACTTGAAATAGAGTGGTTCATTTCCTGTCTAGAATAAATAAGTAGAGGTCAGCCTGTTAGACATCACCTTCTGCTCACTGAGAATAGAAAATATTTCTTTATCTTATTAGTGAAAAATACAAAGCTTCATGAAACAAACTGAGATAATATAAAATCTAGTAGGAAAAAGAAGGGAAATTGATGAGATCAGATAATATTTTAATTTTGTAAATTAAGCTGTAGCTTCATATTTTCATTCTCGCGATGCAAAACGGGGTCATTTAGCTAGAGAGAAAGAATGTATTCCCTTATTTTGTTTCTTCATTCAGTAACTGTGTTGAAAACATAGTAGATGATCACAAGCAGCCATGGAGAACAAAAATACTCTCTAGCTGTGAGGAGGGCTATGAGTGAGGAGGGGGCACAGCCTTTGACTTGAGTCCCCCTCAGCCAAGCCACGAGAGGAGCTCCTGGTGCAGCAGCCTGGAACAGGCACAGCCCAGCAGAGCCAAGCTTCCCGTGGGACTTTGCTTTTAGGTCTTGGCCAAGGCACTGCCAGGCTGAGCCAGAATCTGCCTCTTCCCCTCCCTTGGGCTACACAAAAAGATTAGTCCAGCTGGGAGAGAAACTTGTTCAGTTTTTTGGGAATTGTCCCAGGTTTTGGCTAAAGAGATTAGGACTTCAGTTATGTTTCTCTGTTCTGCATATATCTTTTGATGTGTTTGCATGAATGCCAGGTTAATGCAATTCCTTTTGGCTGAGGTACAGGAATGATCAGGCTCTCTGTAAGAAATAGTTTGTCCTAAAGCCAGTGCAAGTGGATTTCCGTTGATTGGTTGATAGAGGCTGCTGAGAGCTCATGTAAACTTCTGTTACTGAAGCTTTCTTCTATTCCCAATTTAATAATTCAGTTATATTCAACTGATACCTGTGTACACAAAGTTTACATCTGACATCTGACGTGCTGCAGCCTCATGTAGACTTTTGGTGTGTCATGAAAGATGCTGTGGTCAGTCAGATTCCACAGGCATCAGGAATCTTGATTTTAAATTTTCAAGACTGCAGGAAGAAGAAAAGGAAGCAGAGTTGATTGGTCTCAGCAAACTACTGAATCAGGAACCTTTTTGCTGTTGAGAGGTGTAACAGAATCTAATCTTTAACAGAATTCTAATCTTTAACAGAAGATCAAAGTGCAGTTGCAGAAGAGTGAAAGCAGTTTGGCAAAAGAGCCCGAGAAGAGGGTATAATGTTAAGGACACAGGCATGGTGCAAGTGAAATTTTGTTTCTTTCCAGTACAAGTTGCATTGAATCTCAGGTTTCAGGTGTAAATACCTACCTCAAGTAGGTGTTCAGGACACAGAAGAATAAACCCAGACAAGCAATAGCACATATCTATAAACAATACCTTTTGTTATATTGATTCTTATTAAGTAGAATTTAAAAATTGCCAGATACCAGAAATTCTGCCATTCAGAAACAGGTTGTGATAGAGGAACTGAGGGAGCTGGGGTTGTTTACTCTGGAGAAAAGGAGCTCAGGGGAGACCTTATCACTCTACAAGTACCTGAAAGAAGGTTGAAGCAAGGTGAGGACTGGCCTGTTCTCCCAAGTGTCAAGTGGTAGGACAAGATGAAATGGCCTTAAGTTGTGCCAGGAGAGGTTTAAATTGGATATTAGGGAAAATTTCTTCAGGAAAAGGGCTGTCAAGCATTGGAACAGGCGGTCCAGGGAAGTATTGAATCAATAACCATGGGTGTATTTAAAAGACATGTAGATGTAGTACCTGGGGACTTGGTTTGGTGGGGGGCTTGGCAGTGCTGGGTTCAACTCAATGGTCTTAAAAGTACTTTCCAACATTAATGATTTTATGAAATAATGTTTTCTTTGTGGCCTGTAAAAATAAGCATGTTAAATTTCAAGCTAAATATCAGCATGTCACAGCATAGGGAGTGGCAGGCCTTTTGAATCATGGACATAATTCTGAGTGTCCTAATACTATTAGAGTAACAACAGCTTGGAGGACGTCAGAACAATATGACAAAAGCAAACTGGATTTTGAAGGCGTTGGTTGTGAAAAAAGTTCAGAGCTGAACAAGCAGTAAAGAGAGAAAAAGACTGAATTTCTGTGTTTGGGTACACAGATGTGTAGTTGAGCATCACAGACATATTTAGGCTAAATATTGTCAAAAGCCCCTGAAGAGTAAGACTTGCTCAGGTTGGGAAATAGTTTACTAAAGCCATAGTGGCTCTTATTTTGGAGTTCTGAAATAAAGCAATAAAAAGCAATTGTAATTGTCACTCACCTGGAGATAGATTCCTTAAGATTATATTTTTCACGCTTTTGCTGCAAAAAGGTGTTTTTAAAAGGGCATCAAGGCTTCACAGCATCATTTTGAATGTATTTTAGAGAAGCAAGTGCTAAACAGATTGTGTCATGGACCTGTACAAACAGATCTCAGATGCAACAACTTATGTACCTTATACCTTTTACAGGGTTTTTCATCTGTTTGTTTCTTCAGTTTAACCTTTTGGCAGTTCTTACATTTCCTAAGGAGAACAGGACTTTCCTGCTCCTTGCACAGCTGGCTGTTGGTGCCAAAAGCTGTTTCATTTCTGGAGAGAGAAATTCTGCTGAATACCTGATGATTGCTGTCCTTAAGGAATTTTTCTTTCCTTTTAATCTAAAAGGTTTCCCATCCACTCCTCTTTTACGTTGCTGCTCCCAGCAAATTCGCAACTGCTGCAGCTGCTTCAAACAGCTGCTGTGCTAACTCAAAACAGATGTCAAAGCCAGAGGTCTGACATTTAGTGGAAATCTACCATTAAATGCCACCTCAGTGGTTTATTTGACCCTGCTCAGTAATGGGCCACAGAGGAAAACATTTTCATGCCGTATTTGTGCCCAAACTACTAAATCTCCAGGGAATTGGTTCACAGTTAGAAAGTAAGATTGGCTGGATTTTCAAAGCCAAATTCATCTCTCCTGCAGCACTGGGGATGAACAAGTTGCACCACTTCAGATGGCTCTCATGGTGGAGCAGGCTGAGTTTTGCAGTTATGGTTTCATGGCAAATGCATTCTGTGAGTGAGGCTCAGAGAGGCATTTAGGGGCAGAAGTTCTTGAGCTAACTGAAACCTGGTGAGAGCTTCACAGATTTGCAATGCTGGGCCCCTGCTGGGAGATAGTGAAGAAGTGGGAGCCAAAACTGGTTAGAAATGAGACCATGATGGCTCAAAAGAGCTAAGAGACCATGACATAATGTGAGAACATTTGGACAGAGACTGGTCCTCACAGTTTCACATGGTATTGCTTAACACAGTTGTGGTGTGGTGCAGTGAAATTACAACTCCCCACAGTAATAAATGAATGGCACTAAGAATAGCACACTTTTTTAGGAGCTTTATTTTTATCTCAGTCACATTAAAACACACCAGTCACATTTTCTCCTCTCACTTGTGCATCAGCCAGGCTCTGTCATGAATGGGACTAACATCCTAAGTGGAACTAGCAACTTTCAGCACTGCAAGTAAAGCAGTTTCTCTTATTCTGACAGCAAAATGTCTCATGATTCAGACTTTTCACGCTTTACTGAGTCAGTGAAAGAGTACCCTGGAGTTACTGTACTGTGAAGTATTCTGGAAATATTTGAGATACCCTAGCCTCACCTGGATTGTGTCACCTTCTCTGTCACCTTCTCTGGTCCTGCATGCCACCACAGCAAGCCCAAGTGACTGAGGTCCCTTATTGCTTCACTTTTGCTCAAGGGAACTGATCTGGCTGAGCTTCTCTGCAGATGGAGCAGAGGTGGGGTGGACTAGGTCTTCCCTGTTTTACAGTGCCCAGTTCTGATGTAAACTGAGAATATGGTAATGAATTTAATAAAACTTCAACAGATTTTTTTTTTTTTTGAGAAAAAAGGCTCTTTGCAGACCGAGATCTCCCTTTTGTGCAGCCTGTCCCTTTCCAGAGCTCAGTGAGAGGGGCAGTGCAGTAGTTGCTTTGTGCTCTCTGTTTAGAGCTGGATCTGCAGAGACTCCTGCATGAAGCTTTTGGTGGTGCCTCTGCATTCAGGTTTGATGTGGTCACTTGCTGTGTACCTTTGCCTGTGATGCAGTGCCATGTAGCTTTCAAAAAAGAAAAAAAAGAAAAATTCTTCTATTTTGTAAGGGCAGGAAGTGTTGATTTGAGGAGGAATAATAGATAATTAGGCAGCCACGGATTGCGTATCAGTATTTTGATGCCTTACAGAACACAAATTTTCAGAACTGTGGCAATATAGACAATCTTCTTCCTCTGCAATTTATGCCAAATCATACTCCTTGCCTTAAAAGTTAGAAACACGCATTCATTCATATGCAAAGAAGAAAACAACGTAAAATCCATTAAACCCTTTTTAATCTTCCTCCAGAAGAAATTAGCTGTTGCTGTAGTAGCGTGGATCTTTGCTGCATTTAACAAATTCTAGGGCTGATTACTCACCACAGACTGTCCTCGCCAGCTGTTTTGTGTGGTGCTGAGCCACCCCAATTGCCTTTAAATGCATTTATTTTCAAGCAGCATCCAGTCTGTCTCATGTAGGTTCAGATTAAACACCGTGTAGCTGCAGTTGTAGGTGCTTGTGCAGACACGAAGGGGTTTTTTAAGACCTCCAGTATTTTGCTTTTAGGCAGCTCCTTTTCTCTTCTCGACCCAAGCTAAACTGTGGACCCAAGCTAATCTCCTGCTGGGTCCCATTCCTGCCCCAGGACTCTTTCAAACCAAGCTGTACTATGCTGCAGTTTCTGGAGTCCTTAAGCTGACCAAAACCCTGGGGCTCTTCCTCAGAAAATGACCAAAGTATGCAGTGGATTTTGTATCTTCCTTTCCAAGGATTTTCTCTTACGTGATTGATATTGGTGACATATTCTCATCTCCCCTTTTGGAAAGCATTTTTTAGGGAATTTGTGACTGCAGATAAAAGTGCCAGAGGAGGTCTCAGTCTGTGTAGACACACATCTAAGTCCTAGAAGGTTAGGCAGGCCTGTGAGGTGGAGTCCTCAGAACTGAAGTGACAGCTCTCTGCACCAGCACATGTGATACAGACATCACTGGAGTCAAGATTTCACTTAGGAGCAGAATAAAACCCCATGTGCAGAGCATGTTGTTATTGAACCTGTTGCTATCAGTTTTAATAGGAAGTGTGCTGCTAGGGAGAGGGGCAGGGAGGGACTAAAACTTCCTCTGTTCTGTACATGGTAACCTCTGCTGTCCAAGCCTTCAGAGGCTGCCCCAGCCCTTTCCATTGCCTGGAGTTTGTGGGAGCTGGCTCAGACCCATGCTGGTCAGTGATGCCATTCCTTCCTCTGCCCTCTCCTTCTCTCCTGTACTGCCTCTGCTCAGCCTTGCTCTGCTGTTGGCCCTTGCTCTGCAACTTGTAAAATACCCATAAAGCTGGTTTTGCCTCTCTTCCCTTCTCCTGCAGCCTGCCGTAGAGGAAAACTCGACAGCAATTAGGTTATGCTGACTGGTGTGTTCTCCCTTATGTGTCTGTCTCTCTCTCCAGTGTCCCACACATCATTTAAAATGGCATCATTTAGAGCAGCTCTGGGGCAGAGATCATCCTGCAGCATCTGCTGCAGTGACTGTCTCACTAGGACTGCGAGCCTGGCACGGCAGAGCTGCCGGCAGTGTGACAGTGACAGTGGGACACTGCTTCTGGGGACAGCGAGACTGTTACTGGCTGTGTGGTGGAAAGGTGGACAGAGGGATGTTTCTGCTGTTGATTAACACCTGGCTTTCCTTTTCTAAAAGCAAATATGCTATGAAAAGTGTTTGAGAAGAATCAGCGTGATCAAAATATGGCTTCTGTAAAGGCTTGTTAGGAACATCTTTGCAGCTAAACCCATTATTGACTCCATTTTGGTAGTACTTGAACATCTTCTGTTTTTCCCTTTTTTACTTGAACTTTTTTTCTCTTTTTCTCTCTCTGCCCCCTCAGTTTTACCATGCTTGCAGGTCAGCATGTTGCAAACATATTTTGCAATATATTTATCCTGAATGTGAGCATGTTCCATTCTAGTGTACTTCTGTAGGTGTGAAATATGTGTGTACACATAGGCACATATATCAGTGCATACCTCAGTGTATGTAGGCCATAATACAATGTAAAGTGTCTGGGTAAATTAATTTGACATTGGGGGAAAATGTTTTTACCACTTACACTGATTGCTAGAAGTACTCAAATTTGCTAATTAGGATGCTCAGAAAGTGAGTTCAGATCTTATCTGCAATCCTTATTCTCAGCTGACAGGTGTGTAAGTTGGTGTTAGTAGTTTTCTCAAGTGTTTTTGAGAGGTTAAACCAAGCCACAGGTTACAGAACTGTTGTTGAATAAATCAGCTCAGAATCATCAGTGGATTTCAGTGCACTTTCTGTCTTTGTTTAAGCAGAAATTATTTTTTTATTGTTAAATTTGTAAATGGAAATTGAAGTGTCTTTTACAGTGTAAAATATATATTCATGTGTGGTTTTTTTTTCCTTTCTTTCTGATAATTATTCCACTTCCTCTCTCTGTTCCTAAAGGAAGAAATGCCCCTGGAAAGCCAGTGAGAGAGGTTAGTGAGACGCAGGCTCACTGCCATGGCTTCTGTCTGTCACAGCTTGCTTTCTGTGCTCAGCATGTGTGTGACACAGCACGGGGTTGCTTGGGTTTGGTGAAGGGTGGGGGTGGTTTTATTTTGCTTTGGGTTTTGTTTGGTTTTGCTGAGTGCATTTCCCATGTGTGCTGTAACAGTGGTGTACCTCTCAACTTTCAGTGGGGACAATGGCAACTCAGGGATCTCCATTTTCTTACACACTCCCAGAGGTGGAAAATCAGGAATGGAGAGGAGAATATAATACATTGAAATGAAGCCTCTGAATGATAAATGTTGTCAGTAAATATGCTGCAGTCATTGACTTATGTTCTGTTGCTCTTGTGTGTAAGCACAACAGGGAGACTGGGGTCTCTTGCTGTTCTGCTTGCAAACTCACAGCTGTATATACATATTTGTACCACATACCCACCATCATCTCCAGTGATTAAATAGTTTTTTTATATTTCTTTAGAAATATGAGAGTTGAGAGGTATAAGAGATTCAGGTATTTTAATTTCCTGATGTACTGTTGCAGAATGAAGAATGCTACTAACATTCACCAGCTCCACAGTGCTGTATTCAGCAATGCAAATGGGCCATGGTTTTCACTGTGCACTTTGGACATGGTTGGTTTGATGCAAAATAGGTTTTGGAATTTGTGTGTCGCTGTTCATTAATGGAGGAAAGCGTTTTGCACTGTGTTGTCACAGCTCCTTTGAAAGCATTTCCAGAGAGCCTTGATTTTTCCTCTGTGAAGCTGCTCTTCACTTGCCAACCAGATACAGCGTTTGAAAGATTAATTGCTAGTGAAAATTATTATTAAAGATAAAATATTCAGAGACTGCCTGAGTGCAGTTGCAGTAGCTGTGAAATGACCTTTTCTGCACAGAAGACGTTCAGTGTGGATGAGGCAGGAATTGAAGGGTAACCTGGTTTGCAAACTTCTGCTGGTACAGAGGGAGGGCTCATGGAAACACTCTAAACAGAGCTGCTGTGAACCCCCATTCACTGACAGGGTGCCCTGGGAAAGCCAGGATTTCTCCTGATGTGGTGCCTTGAAATACAAAGGTTGTCTGCTTTGCCTGTAGGTGCTGGGACAGGTTCAGCTGCTCCAAGGTGTAAGACCTTTGGTGCAGATTAAGTCTGTCCTTGAATGGCAGGTCCTCTCATATGGATCAAAAAAGGGTTCTTAAGATGTCATCAGTAGACTGTACCAATCCAGAAATTTTATGGAAAATACTTCACATTCAGCCCTGCTTGTTCTCAGCTCATATACTCTGAGAACTGTTCTCCCATTTAGCAAAACAAGTCATTGATTTCCACTATCCTCATTCAGATTTATGCATATTACTCAAAAAAAAACTTCTTCTGCAGAGGGCACACTCAATGCAAGTAATTAACAAAAAAAAAAAAAAAAATTGGCATGTTCTACCTGATCTGATTCCAGCAGTTTAACCCTAAAAAATTGACTTCAGTGAACTGCTCTCCACTCTCTGGCTGAATTTGTGTTCAGTAATGGTTCCAGAGGGACCTTGGTAACTTGGAGAGCTGAATATAAAATGCAGTTGTCCACCTGCTTATGAAGGAAATTAGCTAAGGTATACAACAGCTTCTGCTTTAGGTGTGAGTCTGTATGTGCAAAAGCAGATCCTGTGGTTTAAAACCCACCTGGACAGGTTTTGGTCCCATTACTCACATTTGGTATTGTCTTTGTGTGTAATCCCATGGATTTTGTGGCATTACTCAATATGAATAAGGGTCTCAAAACCCAAGTCACCAACAGGAAGGATTTTTCTTTTGTCAGGAAAGGGATAGAAATCTCTTCTGCTAGAAGAGGCCCTGGCATTGTGTTGAGATTTCTGAATTTACTTTCCATCCACTCTTTCAAGTCTGAATGTTGCACATTTATTTCTCTGATAAGCTGTAGTATAAGATTGGTATTCTGTTACTGTGCCCACACCCATGGGCCCTGATTCCATTAAAGTCTCTAAAGCAAATTCAGCAGATGTGAACCACATCATTCTCTGTGTGACCAGAAGTGAGGTGGGAAGTGTCGCAGAAATAGGTGTCTTCTGCTTTCCAAGCAAATGGCAGCTATGGATTTTATAAGTTGAAGTTAATACTGTCCATGTCCATTTTGAGCTTTATTGCTGCATTTCAGAGTGTCTACTAGTTTTTTTCTTACACAGCAGCATTTTTCAACCTTTCAGTGCCTCAAGCATCGATAAGACTTTCTCAGCTTTAATGTTAAAAAAAAGAACTATGGAATTAATGCTTTCTTTGATGGCATTACTTTAGAAATATGAATAATAAGGGAAAGTTCTGATTTGTATTTTTGTAAGTGCTTTTAGACAGTATTTCTCTCATTTGCTTCTTAATTAAAAATGTCAACGTCCTACATTTCAGTACTAGAGAGGGAAAGTGAGCAGCATTCAGTGGCAGCAGCAGAGCCCTGTGGAAGCAGTGAACTTAAACACTAATTCAGGTACAGACATGACAGAAGGAGGTGCACTCATTGCACATACAGTACCAGGAAACCATCACGTCTTTTGTTCTCAGCTCTTTGCAGTCTCAATTGGCCTGGCTGTTACTCCCATGTCCGAGAGAGGCAAAAATCCTGCTGGCAGTGCAGTGACACCCAGAGGTCTGCCAGTTGTGTGGCTGGAGCACAGCCACCACCTGCTCCTCTGGCCTGTCCTGCCATCCCAGGGCTGTCCCAGAGACCGTGGTGGCCCTGCTGCTGCTGCATTTACAGCCCAGCTGTGAGCACAGACTGCAGGCAGCAGTGCTGTGTGGCCATGCTCTGAGCTCTGACCTCAGACGGCTCCGGAGAATTCACCAGTGTTCAGGTTTTATGCAGAGGAAATTAGGACCTGTGCTGGAGAGGGAGTGTGGATGTTGTGGGGGAGAGGGAGCTGTATCTCCTTAGTCACTACAGCATGCAGCTGTGCAGCTTTTGAGGCGGGAGATCAGATTTGAAGCATGGTTATTTAAAAAATATTATATCAATTAACAGATAAAGAAATAAAAGCACTATCAGACATTTCTGGGATTTTTAAATATTAGAAAGTAACTAGGGATTCATGGATCCATGAGGACTTCTAATTGAATGAACAATGTAAGAGTTTATACCTACTGTGGCATACATCTGAAAGTTTTTTTGTGGTTTTGGTTGAAGGTATTCTTTCTAGACGTAGCTCTTTTTTGACAGAACAAAATGGTATTAATTTCTGAGGATGCAGTTTAGCAGTCTGCGTTGTTCTAAGCCTACAAAAGGGTGATCAGTCTTCCTGGAAATGAGCAGTGTTGAAATCCTGAAGAGCCCTGGAGTTTTCTAGAAATAACAAATCACAACAAATCTGAATGCAAGCCCATCACCCCACGGGCAGCCTCTCACAGCTGGCTGCCAGTCACAGCATCACTCTGGTTATCCAGAGGGGTATATTCCCATAAAGTCACGGAGTTTCAGGTGAGTAGAGCAGCTCCCTGCTTCCGTTTGCACAAGCATCTCCCGTATGTTCTTGATTTCATATGGCTTTGTCAGATTTTCACTTGTGATGATGTAAGTTGCTGGATTGATCTCAGTCTGCATGATGCCAGTGAGAGAGATTATTCCTTACAGCTAAAATAAATGTGGTAGGATACATTTAAAATACTTTAAAATACTTTAAAATAAACTATGTTTTGACCAAAACTTGGCAGGAATCTTTCATACACAGTTACTTGTCATGCTGATGAGGAAATTACAAGGTTTTGCTTCAGATGAATAGGATGGCTTTACATTTATGATGTATGGATGAAATTGCTGATTGATGCATCTGTTTCTTTGCACATTAGTGCAGTTAGCAAACTGTCACCAGATACCAGAACCAAGTATTTTTTTGTATTGCTGTCTGGCAAGCTGCAGCTCTGCAGCGTGGAGACTTCTTGAGTTGGAGGTCACATGCACTTTTATGCATCTAAATAAATCTTTCTTCAGCAATTATTTCCTAACTCCTCTTTTAACTCACTTATGTGTTTGGCCTCAACATCAGCCTGTGGCGATGAGCTCAGTAATACAATTATGTGCTGTGTGGAGTATAATTTCCTTCTGCTTGCTTTAAGACCTTCTGTCTGCCCATTCCTCCTTGTCCTTGCAAGAAATCTTGAACACTGATTCCTTGGTTTGGATGTTCATCTTGTAGGTTGCCTAGATCTTGGTCGTGTTCCCTCTTCGGTCATATTTTTTCAGGAGGGAGACTCCAGATAAGGTTCAGCTGTTTAAACCATGATGTCTCTGTCATTTGAGGTGCCAGAGGGTACTTGAGACAGTCAGGGAGGTCTGAAAATCTCACACAGGACTTGCAAGAGAGAGACACTTCCTAAACAGCAGTGGGAGACCAGATGGCATGCCAGGGGCTAAAATGGCAAATTTTGGCAATTCAATCTCCCCATCCTTGAGTTTATTTGGTCTCTAATTATGATGAAGCCATTTCTTACCACCTGTCACTACTTGCTCTACTGGTGACATGAGTGTGAGAAGTTGCAGGCTTCATCTCCAGAATTGTACTGTGTGTTTATTCATCACTTTTGTGTAGGAGGTTGTGGTTATACAAATCTTAGGACTTCAGAGTGGTTATGGGTGAAGGGAGATGCACAAATGAACCCCTGCATAGTAGTTAGCTGATAATTATGGCATCTTTCTTTGTGCTGGACTGTCCAACGAGGAAAGGATATTTTAAAAATTACTGAATGAACTGAGCTGCTTAGTTCAGTCATCATTATATCTTTGCAGGTATTCTGCTGAGACTTCTTGGCTTTGCTGATCTGTTTGTTTCTCTTTTTCTCCTTGATAGAACATTGGATGCTCAAACACTTGCAGCATCAGTCAGAAACTCTTCTGTGATGTCAATGAACTTAATTGTTGCTTTTGGTGAACATTGATAACGATGAAGCTTCATCACCAGGGTGGGGGGTGATGGCTTATTTGCAGGGTGGTTTGCCACAGCCATTCAAGCCACTGTTGCTGTTAAAGTGTTGTACAAACCCAGCAGATTTTGCTAATGACAACCTGTTGGACTCATCCAGGAGATTTCTGGAAGTCTCCTCTGGTGATGGCAGCGAGCGGCACATGGAGAGTGACGGATCTGTGAAGCTTTCCTATCCACATGCTGCCACATCCTCTTTGTTTAATTTCCTCTTTGACTTTCTTTTTCAGGCCACAATGTAGGGAGCCTTTTCCACATGGCAGATGACCTGGGAAGAGCGATGGAAACCTTAGTGACCGTGATGACCGACGACAAGGTGTTAGAATAGCAAGATGTGTTTTACAACTTCAGGCGTTCCGCATGGTTTTTATAATATTCATACTACAAAGAGGATTAGACTGTAAGAGTTTACAAGAAAACAAATCTATATTTTTGTGAAGGGTAGTGGTACTATACTGTAGATTTCAGTAGTTTCCTAAGTCTGTTACTGTTTTGTTAACAATGGCAGGTTTTACACGTCTATGCAATTGTACAAAAATTATAAGAGAACTACATGTAAAATCTTGATAGCTGAATAACTTGCCATTTCTTTATATGGAACGCATTTCGGGTTGTTTAAAAAAAAATTTATAACAGTTATAATGAAAGATTGTAAACTAAAGTGTGCTTTATAAAAATAATTGTTTATAGAAACCCCCTTAAAAAAAACCACAAAAAAATATACAGAGGCAGTGCATTTGTTTAGTTTCATTTCAGCTCTTTAACAGCATCAGAGAGATTCATGTCTTGTGTTCTCTTCCTTGCCTATCAAAAAAAAAAAACAACAAAAGAAAGTATTTCCTGCAGTGATACCAGAATGGCCACCTTACATGTCTCATTGGTTTTGTCTGACTAGGGCTGGCTTAGAAAAAATAACCAAAAAACCTGAACTTCCAATGAAGGTAGTTACATTTTATCATTCCAATAAAATTAAGAATTACATTACTTACTGTCCTGGTTTTGGACAGCAACTAGCAATTACACAGCTAGTTTGCAATAATTAAATGAAAGAGCACATTATATGACAGAGCCTGCAAAAAAAAAATCAGTTAAAAAAGAAAAAACTCAGAAGAGAGAAGGAAAGAAGTTGACGACCATCCTGTGTGTCAGTGTTTCCTCTGCTGACTAAATTCCTGGATACTTCTAGTAAAGGAACGTAGACATTGCCTTACTGGTTTGAACCCTGGGGCTCGATGGCTCAGCAGGGCTGGGGACAGCTCTCCCCCCGTTGTCACCTTTGTGCAGAGGAGAGAAGATTGGGAGACGCTTCCCCCAGCCCCCTGTGGGGTCCCAAAGCACAAGTAGGGTTCCCTCAGAGCTCTGTCCAGCTCCCAGGGCTGGTAGGGAGCACGGAGATCCTCCACCCTCTGGGAGAGGAGCCCAGAGCTTTCCACTGTCCGTGTCTCATCCTGCTGCAGCAGCCGGTCCCGAGGAGCTGTGGTGCTGCAAGCCACCTTTGGGAAAGGCTGTGGAAGAGTTACTGCTGTTCTTGCCTCAAATGGTGATCAGGTGAAGGTAGTCACACTGCTCCGTGGATATTTATCACCAAAACAAAGGCCCTGGTCCTTTCTCCTCCCCCGTTTCTCTGTACAAGTAATCCCTGCACAATTAACAATAACCTGAGAAAGAGAGGAGCTGATAGAAAAACAGATTAGCCAGCTTGACTGCAGCTCTGTGAGAGAGAGGTTTGGGTATGAGGTGCTGTCTGCAAAAGCTTTACCGCTTCATTTTCTTAACCAGCTGTTAATTTTACCATAAAATACATAGAAACACAACCATCTGACTTTATATTGCAAGAGTAAAAAAATCTGTTACCTCTTCTTGTATGAAGTGTAATTAAACTTGGGAAAGATTTTATTTTGAATGCTAGTTAACATTGAACATGGCTAGTCATGCTATTTCTACCTCACTTTGGTTTTGTGGTGTTCCTGACAATTACGTATGACAATGTTACATCATCATACACCACGTGTCCATTGTGTGACCAGGTCTCATTGTTTAAGTAATAACAACGTTAATAATTGACCAAAAAAAAGTACAATCCCCCCCAAACCTCTGCTTTCCTAATAAAGAGCTTTTTAACACTTGATTACAATAGGAACCCTCACTATTTCTCATGGCCTTTTTTATCAGAAGGTTTAAATTGCAATTCGAGAAAGAGATGGGTTTCTCCTTTTTTTTCCCCCCTTATACATTAAATCTTCTCTTCAGAAAAATTATGGAGGAAAAACAGATTGCACGATTGTTTTCATCAGGGTTTTGTTTTGTTTGTTTGACTTTCTAGATCTTAGTTTTGGAGTGAGTCTGTCAAAAAGTATTTAAAAAGTTGAAAGCTTTATTGCTGCTTTTTTAAGCATAATTTGGGAATTATTTCATATTCCTTACAATGACAAAGTATTAAACTGTAAAACATAATCAGTGTAGTTGAATACATAAATACCATATGGCATGTTACTCAGTACTGGTTTATTACTTGGATATCATAATATATTGTGTTTTAACACCAACACTGTAACATTTACTAATTATTTTTATAAACTTCTGTTTTACTGCATTTTTTCACAACATACCAAATTTCACCAAATATATGCCTTACTATTGTATTATATACTGCTTTACTGTGTATATCAATAAAGCACGCAATTATGTTATGTAAAAGGTGCAGGAGTTTTTGTGGAGGTCCAGCACTCACCCAGCACGTCTGCCCAGCAATCCTTGCCATACTGCTCTGGCCAAACCCCCTGCTGGCATCACCTCAGTGCCTCAGCTCTCCCTGCTTTGGGGTGTTCTCCCCTGCTGAAGTGAATCTCCTGTGCTCCCCAAGCTTTTGGGGGTTTGCCAGCCCCACACTTCCTGCCTCATCCCTGACAGGACCTTCAGATCACATTGATTCAGTCCAACACTTGATAGTCTCCTTGCCACAGGCATTATGTTATGAAAACCCTCTTTGGGGCTTTGGGAAGTGCATGTTCTCATCAGAGAGGCTGATCACACATCTCCCTTACCCAGGAGATGTATAGGCTTTGATAGCTTCCACTCAGCTGTGTCACGATGCTGCCTTTGAGCTACCTTTTGGTGGTAGAAATAATGTGATGAAAAATAATAAAATACAAAGGCAAAACCAGCATATGTTTGCCTGTGATTTTGATAACACAATGAAGGAGAATGTGGGAATTTCCTCATTTCATTCACTTGAGGAAATAAATACACATCCCACATTACTCTCCCAGCCTTGAGTTACTCTGGATTCACTCCTACATAAGTCAATCAGCATGTGCTTTGCTGTACTGAAGCCTTCCCTGAAGACTGTACAATCCACAAAGCACAGCAGCCTCCCGTGATGACTCTGCTGAATTCAATTAAGCAAGAGGGAGGATAGCT
Source organism: Dicaeum eximium (assembly GCA_013396995.1). Lineage (NCBI taxonomy): Eukaryota > Metazoa > Chordata > Aves > Passeriformes > Dicaeidae > Dicaeum > Dicaeum eximium. Next base: position 1,181,949 of record VWZP01006414.1, read on the forward strand.
CCACTCATTTCCCCCACACCTGTGACCCTGTGATTTATGACTCCTAACATGCCATCAATAAAACCTGCGGTTCCTCAGTGGCTCTTAGAATGTTTTCCTTATGAATGTTCAGCAAAATATCCTCCTTAAGGACTGGTCAGTGTGTTTCCTTTGCTCTCTGGGCAGAGGGGAAAATCAGTTCTCTTTGATTTTGTCTGCCTTGTTAGCAGGCTGCCATTTACTCCTCAACTTCACAGTCTTTGCTCCACCTTTTCAATGGATAGATAGATAGATAGATAGATAGATAGATATCATAGATACAAATCCTGAGGCCTTGCTAGCCAGGTCAGCAACACTGTGGGGTTGGAGGTTCCCTTCTCAACAAGGCCATGTCCCATCTGGTGCTGCACTTTGGAGCCCAGCACACCCTGCCAGCCCCATGGGGCTGTGTGGGCAGCTCTGCTCTGCTGCAGTGGTGTGGGGCAGGAGAAACCAGGGAGGGGGACAGCTAAGCTGAGTGGAAAAAACACCAATGTCTTTTCAGCTAGGATGGGGAAAAAGAAGGAAAGCAATGGTGTGTAGGATGCATGAAAGGCCTGTAGCTGTCAGTGTGTGTGATTCACTCCATGGTGGTGCCTGCAGCAGAGCATCCCTGGCCTTGCTGGGCTGGGTACACGTAACAGTGCCTGGAGTGCTGCATGAAGCACAAATGCTTCCAAACCCACCCGCATGCAACCAGCAATAGCCGCCTGCACTCCTTGCCCAGTGGCAGCTTCCAAGCTATTGTGATGCTCCATGCAGTCACTTTTGCACCAGGGTGCCCTGCAGTGAAGGACAGCTGCCAGCTTTGTGCAGGGTGGGGCTGAAGCTCTGACACCCTGCATGGATGGGGTCTGCAGGAGCAGCAGGACCCACCTGGGAACCAGCCCCAGCCCAGGCAGCTCAGGCACTTCACTGGCTGTGACCCATCTTGGCTGCCTCTGGGCACATGTGTGCAGTCAGGCTGAAAAACAATAAATCTCCCTCTTCTTGACTCAGGCTCACCAGGAATTTGTTTCGGCTCTGAGCAAGCATATCAACTTGCTAGAAAGTGCCATAAATCTGTGCAAGAAAAATGGGCCTGCTGAGACCAACCAAGGTGTAACATTTCCATACATGAACCCCATAAGCTGATAATGCTCCACAGCAGCTGAGGAATATGACTGCAGCAAATAAGTAGTAGCTTGTAATGCCAAAAACTTGGTATAAAATCTCCTGTGGTTAAGGGAGGGATGAGAGTTAAGGAAATCTTGGAGCTAGAGAAGTGAACTGTGGGACTTCACAAATACAAGGTGCTCTTTCAGCCTATTGCCTAAACCCCTACTGCCTGCCAACCTAAGGCTCATATTAGTCAGCTTGGCAATTGTCTACCAGATGTAAAGACTTCTTTTTTGTTGTTATTATCTGAGCATTACAATGGATATGCCATTTATTTAATAGCTGGCACATGCTTGTAAAAAGCTGAGTCCAAGCAAGTTCTCCCTATTTGCTGACATAAGCAACCCACTGCTAGTAAGGCTTTCCTCTTTCTCTCACTCTCTCTCATGCCCCTCTGTGCAACATGCACTGATATAGGAAAATAAAAAAATAACAGTACAGGATTTTATTGTCTTTCTTGCTGAATAGAAGAGGTCTATTTCTCAAATCATCTCCAGGAATAACAGCATCCCCACAGCAACCTATTGGTATGTCTAAATTTGTAGCAAGTACTAGAAAAAAAGAAATAATTATATACATATATTTCTATAACAAGAAACCAAGAAATTATGTTAATTCACTCAGCATTCCTTTATTTGTTTCCTTTGCACATGTTCTACCTGATTACCCAAACCAACAACACAGAGTGCCATTTTGGAGGTATAATCTCTTTCAGACCATTATCAACAATACTAAATAAGATGAGATTCTTTAAGAACACATTATTTTATAAAGTCAAGGACAATTTTAGGAAATCCATCAGTTAGACCTCCATGAGGCTGTAGAAGATGGTGTGGTCCCTGGCACACGTGATCTTCTCACTTCTTCATGCCTGTGTACCCTGAAGCTGCCGCCAGCATCTCCACATCTCCCAGTTCCACATCTCCCAGCTGCTGCAGCTCACTGCCACCACTCTGCTGAGTGTAAGGGAGACAGCCACGTCCCTGCTCACCCCCAGAGCTGTGCTCCTTCCCTTCAGGCTCGGAGGCAGCCAGCAAACAGCTGAGCAGCCAAGCTGTGAGGCAGCATGGTACAGCTGAGGAGCGCAGCAGTCAGGGACCACACCTGGACCACCCCAGGTCAGGCTTTGCACGGCCATTCAGGGGACAAAAGAGGCAGAGTGGAACCCCAAAGTGTTTGGAGGAACAGAAGTCAGGTGTTGTGTATATAGGGGGATTTACACAAGGGTGTTTTTATACATTGGTGGTGTTGTGACACAGCGTGAGGTTAGAGCTGTTTCAGACCAGATCAGATCCCAAAATGAGACTAAAACTGTTCAATTAAAACTGTTCAAACTCCTTGCTGTTCAGTTTGCACTAAAGATGCCCTTCCTGATGGCCTCAGGTGGGCTAGTACATCATCAAAAGTATCATCATGAGAGGATTTTTGCTTCTGCATCAGGGTACTTTTTAGTTGTGCCTCATTCACCAGACAAATGGGTTTATTCTAACACTGATGTAGGAGATGCTGCTTTTTGCACAGAAGATTAATGGCAGTTGCCAATATAATTCCCTGCTGCATCCCACAGTGAATGTTTAGATAATGGCTGCAACCAGCTGCAGATGATAAGACATGAAACTACTGGGGTTTTTCCTACCAACCACAAATATGTGATTAGAAATTAGAAAATATTAGGTATGCTAGAATAAATGCTAGATACATGAATATATAGCAGTATGCACACAGACAGACAGAGGCACGAAACACAAGACTTCCTTGTGTGTGTGTGTACATTCATGAACACACACACATCCCCAGACGTGCTCACACAAGCCCTTTGCTCTGCTGAGCCTGTGAATCATTCAATTTTAAAAAAATGAACCGGAATCAGTTGTGTCAAAAGAGATAAAGCTTGACAATGTGCATTAATTCAGCTTTATGTTAAATTATAACAGCCTGTGTTTTGCAGCAGCAGAGCACTATTTTATGAAGCAGTTGCTGAAGTTCCTTCAGGAATTTTGATTCCTAAGGAAGTGGCTGTAAGCACATTGGCTGAATTTAACAAATGCTTTTGTTATTCTTCTGAAACACCTGGCAGAGCTGGCACGGCCTTCCAGCCTTGGCAGAAGATAATAAAAGGCATCAAGCCTATAACTTAGCTTCTTTCATCTTTTCTTCCCCCATCCTGCTTTTTTTTAACCTCATTGATAAGCTCATAGCCTTTCCTCAGCAAGACCTTGCAGGCAGACAAGCGCCTTTCAATGATTTACCATGCATGTGGGGTTTTTTCCTACCTGTTTCTGTCAGCTTCCTCTTCTACATTAAGAAAAATTATAAGTCAAAACAGTACATGAAGGAAGAAGACCATTTGCAACTCTAGGTCTTTTAGCTGCAGGTACTCACGTGGTGCCCCAGAGTTTCCTATTTTCATACAGCAAAGCTGCAGTACTGTAGGCTTTTATCAGATGCTGTGAACATGGTACATAGGGGTCTCTAACCCCCCCACACACACTTTTTTCCATATATAAGGATTCCTTTAAAATTTCTTTAATCCTTAGGATATTCTATGTCTCCCAACAAAAATGTGTTGACTTTTACTTTGCAATCACCTGTTTTTTGCTTCTGATGTCCTGGCCTGGCTGTCCACAGTCCTGCAGTGCTGGATAACTGAGGGCAGTCCTGGCTGTGCCATCACCATCAGGCACTTCCCTCTCCCACCCAGGCTGCCTGTCCGTGTACCCAACCTCACTTCCATCCCCATCCCACTCTGTCCTCATGGGCAGCACAATGGAATGGTGTCCCAGGCCTCCCCTAAGCCCACAGCACCAACCCCACCTCTCACCAGCCTCCACCCCTCAGTGACAAGGATGTCCCATTCCCACCCCACTCTGGCACAGGCTCCTGCCAAAATTCCCCATTCCTGAAGCCACCCAGAGCTCCCCATCACGTGGCCAATGCTGCAGGGCTGTGCTCACACAGCCTCATTACCCAAACCCTCAGGTTTGTAACAAACCCCATGAACAACCTCTCACCACAAACCTGATCCAGGGATCCCTTCCAGTGCAATTCATTTGCTTAACACTCCGTGTTGCCTTTCCTCCTGCTGAGGTTTTTATTCCCCTCCACTAATTTCCCTACTGAGTCTCATTTTTTCGTGCTTCATTAACATTTTCCTTTGTGCCACTTCTAATACATAGCTTTACTTACAGAGCAGGCTCTGCCCCTCCAGTCCCATCTCCCATTCCTGCTGGGCTCTCTGTTTGCTCTCCATATACTTAGGAACATGGAGGCCTGGGGCCCCATTCCTCCCTCATAACCTTGGGCTTGATTTTCTGTCTTATCTTACTCTCAATGTCTCTAACACTGAAGACTTTCAGCGAGAGATTCCTTCTTTTTTAATGTACTGATGCAGATGATTACAGTCTCCCTAGGCAGGTATGCTGGTTCTCCTTTGATTGTATAGGGTTTTTTTTCCTTGTTTTGTGTCTTTGAGGAGTTTGAGGGTTTTTTGGTTAGGTTTTTGGGGGGGATTTTTTTGGGTTTTTTTAGAGATAGGGGTTGTCACCTTGCTTGCTTCTGGAATTTGTGTTGGCCCACATGACCAATGAGGCTGCATAACGCCCTGTGAACTGTGACTGCCAAAGGCAGCCCAAAGGATTCTGCTTCCAAAGGGGGCTGCAAACTGCATGGCTTCTGTCCTGTGAAGGCAATTCACCCAAGTGGCCTATTTTATTTTGATTTTTAAAGAGATAAACACAAAGTCATTATCCACAGTGCTTGTGGATACCTACACCTCACAGAACAGCTTACTGCAGATCTAGCAGCCAAACCTGAAGAATGTTACTGAGGAAATCAGGCACTAGACACGTTTTGCTGCTTACCTACACCCACCCCTCAGCACTGAGGGGCTTAGGGAGGTGTGATCCCCAGCAGGCAAAGCCTGTGGTGACATGCCTAGCTGGATAAATGTCAGGCATCAGCAGCTCTCACCTGCTCAGGGTGCTGGGGATGGCAGTGGCTGTTGCTACGGGCACCAGAGCAGGGAATGGTAATAATGCCAAGGCAGACTGAGGGGGAAAGGGCAACACAGGATATCTCCATTTCACTTTGAATATGGCTCCAAATTAACTGCAGTGAGTAATTACCTGTGAAAAAGTAATAGTGATGGAAAACTCCTATAGCAGCGGGCTGCAAGAGACACTTCTGATTTCTCCTGCCATAAAAGGGCATTTTTTTGCTTTTGTATGAGAAAAGAAATCACAGCCATGAAGTAGCTCACATCAGTTATTGCTAAGGCAGCTGTTTCATTATTGCATGCACTACTGGGTATTATATTTTCCAGACTGTTGACTGTTGTGCTCGGGTGGCCTTCCCACCCATTCCCCCCAACCCCAATGGAAGGATTCCATTTCCATGGAAAAGGTGACATTTTCTCAGCTCCTGTGCACAGAGTTTTTCTCCAGCTAGGCTCTGTGTATGATACCAGAACTTTGATCCTTGCCTAGCACCTGCAGAATAACTTTCCTGACTTCCATCCAGTTATACACAAATTATTTGACCTTTTTCCTTTTGCCTTCAGTCACAAAGCACTACAGTGCCAAGGAGAGCCAGCTGAGTGTGGCACAGCCTTACAGCATCCCACAGAAGGAGCAGAGCGTTGGGATGCCCTTTGAGGCAGGGTTTTCATTAACAAAGACACTCATTGCCCCACAGCTCCCTGGCTGCCCAGGCCAGGTGATAGCATTGCTGGTTGGGGTCTTGCCTTTAGTTCCCTTTCCTACAGCTTCTTTTCTGGGAGTCACCACAGTGACCTGGCTGCAGCTGCCTCTCCCACTGAGGGCCATGATGTGCTTCACCCCTCGGGAGCATATACACCAGAACAGCCTTTGGGTGGGGTCAGGGCTGGTCAAGAGCCACCTTCTTCTTCCTCACCCTCTTTGCACTGATTTGAGTCACTTAAGAAAAGAGCACCACAGAAGTGAGTCATCCCAAAAGACCCTGTGGACCAAGGGAGGCTCAGTGGAAAGGCCCTCACTTCCCTCACCTTTCCCTTGCCACATTCCAGAGCCAAGACTTTCCATGGGCCTAGGGCGCTTCTGCCCTTCCCTATAACAATTTAAAGAACAGTCTGTGTGGAATGATGGGGGAACCTTTAGCCTTTCTGCATTGTGAGCCTTCTGGCATTGAGAAACCTTGCCCCTTCCTTCTGGGGCAGGAGTTTTAACCTGAGTTAATGATGCCACCTAAATTTGACTTTTCCAATGTCTGGGCACCTCACAATCTCGCCTATGAAAGGAAAGCTATTGAAGTTAATGCTCCTGGTCTTACTCCTTTTCCTTCCCCCTCCTGTTGTCTCCTCTGCCTTCACTCTGGAGCTGTGGATACAGTGGTCCTGAGTTGGCAGCAGCATCACCCACACCCCTGACCCCACCCTGGCTTCCTTGGTGCTGTCACAACAAGTGTGAGTGACACCGAATCAGCTCAGCTCCATGAAATTTCTTCTGCGAGGCACAAAGTGCCACCGTGACCAAGCTGTGCCTCTGCCAGGTCACAAACGCTGGCCCCAGAGCACACAGACACAGGCTGCAGTGCAGAGCTGAGCAGTGGTGTCTGCACATCTGTCCTGGTGTCCTGCAGCTCCCCTTTGCCATCCCACATGGCTCTGCTGAGCACCTTAATGGACATTCTGGGGGTGACAAACACCAAGGGAAGTGCTCAGTGCTTTGAATTGGATGGTCACTGAAAAAGTGTCAGATCTAGAGACACAGAGAGCTGCATGCATTTTTTGGTGTCATTGCTGCATAAGAGACTGAGAAATCCTGCAGGTTGGATCCATTATGTGCAGCACGTTATCCTGTGACATGGAGAAGAGACATGGGATCATTCCCAAAATATCCTTCCCCACTGACAAATTGCAGCAAGCAGGTTGGAAGCTGCACAGCGTGAAGGATAACCTACTTAGGCTGAACACGTGCAGGATGCTATCGGAAATATTGATGCAGTAACAGCCCTCAGGACAGCTGTGAGGAAGGGGTTCTATCAAATCACAATTTCCAGAAGTGCAAGGCAGACAGCAGCCTCGAAGCAAAGCCACCCTACATTTACCCCACGCTGGGCTTTTCCCTCAGCACTGAGATATTTGCTCACTGCAGTCTCCATCCTCCCGCATAGTGTGAATGTAAGTATAGGAAGGAGAAAACAGGTGAATCCCACTGTGTTCCAGTGGGTGCTGGAGGGGTGTGCCAGCACATATTTAACTTCAGGAAACCCCCTGCACAGGTGCCTCCAAATTATCAGACACACCTCAGGGAGATGGCACAGAAGGGCTGGGGCCACTACTTGACAGGGATGAGAATTTGGGAATCCCTGGAGCCAGATCAGCCATTTGCACAGAGGAATCTAAATCCATTCTTCCTGATGGTGGAAGTGGCAATAAGGAGGATGCACAGAGGAAGCAAAGTGGCAAGAGGGCAACTCACTGGTTGAGGTGTTTTGGTTTACACATGGCTCCAGATGTTTCAGAAGATAATTTCAAGGTGGCAAAGGCCGTGGGACACCTTGTTCAGCAGTATACTTGCAGCAGAGGCCTCTTTAAGGCAGAAATATTTTAATTTATGAAAGGCTCACGTGGAGCTTTCCTGGCTGAGGCAGGAGCACAAGGCAACTAATGTTTTCCAAGGCAGTCATCCATTAACAGGCGATTTCCCCATCCTTCCCTGAACTCTGCAGCCCTCTGCTAAGCTCTGGTGCACATCATTTCTGTAAGCACAAACCAGCATTTTAATTTTAAGCACTTGACAGTGTCATGGGTTTCACTTCAGTTGTTCTTACATGTGGCAAGACCCCAGGTTTTACGCTGCATTCCACTAAAGGCAGCAAATAGCAACACAAGGAGCAAATTACTTGGAGCTTGACATTTCTCCTGTATTCTAAAGGAAAGAAAGAGAGAAAGGGAGAAAGNCTCTAAAACTAGGAGTTTGTAGGAGCTAACAAAACAGCCATAAAATACTGCTGCTCCCCCCCAGTTAATATTTACTATGATGTGTAGGTAGAATGCTGTATCAGTCTGAAGTGTGAGTCCCTGACTGAGCACACTAAATGCAACTGTACTCGACTAAATGCAGCCATACACGACAATCAAACCTGCCTACACACAGGGAATATTCTCTGCAGTCACAGCTAAGCAAACAACAAATCTTTCTCTTCTGCAGCCAGCCCCAGTGCCTTTGCTACCCTTTGGTGATTGCATTGCACTCTGCAAAGCAGCTGGGGGCACAGATGTGTCTGCAAGCAGCAGGGGTTACACAGAAATATATATATCTAATCAAACTTTTATTAACCCACGGCCTTCCAGCTCAGAAAAGGCACAGACAAGCAGCCGTGATTTGTAACGGCTTCAGCTTCCTGGCTGAGTGGAAAATCATTTGCAAACTACTTCTGATTTTCTGTGAAGGGTTTCATTATGTGCCAGCATTTGCCAGGGGCCCTTGGGCAGCTCTGGGGGCTGCTCATGGTTTGCTGACCTGAGGGGTGGCCCAGGAGTGGCACTGGGACCGGGTGTCCAGGGCTGTGCAGCACCTTCACTACCCATACACGGGCCCCTCCAGCAGGGCAGGAGAGTGTCTCTCACAGAGAGGTGGCATGAGGGTGCTTCAGCTGGGAAGTCCTTGATTTGGGTAGCTTGTGTGGCTTTTTGTTCTATTTCAGCTGAGTGAGGTGCCCAGCCATGGGGAGGGCATCCCCTGACATCTTGCAGTGGGGCTGGGAGTGTCCTCTGGAGCCAGGGCTTATTGCTTCTGCTGCCAGGCTGGAGTGCTGGATCCAACAGCCAGTGGGAAAAACAGATATAGAGAAGCCTTTTCTTTCTTAAACAAGCAAGTAACAAGGGACTCTTCACCCCAAATATTAGCCAGCTGTGCAAAAATCCTGATACTTTCTGATTTCCAAAAAGTTTCTGTTCTTTATTCTTTAGTAGTTCCCACAGGATCCCCTAAAGCTGCCCCAATTACTCCAACTTGTTTGCAAACTGTCCCTCATTCACCCCATCCCAGCCCATTCCCACCTGCTCCAGGGACTGCTTCTTATTCCCCCCCAACTCCCCCTCTCTTCCCTGGGAGCTCTGGAGGTTCCTCACTCCAGAATTTCTTTCCCCTCTGCCAGCACCCCAAGGTGCCATTGGGGTGCCACAGGGAGGGCAGGAGCCTCCTCAGGCTCTCCTGAGGGGAACAGCAGCTCTCCTGCCAAAGGAACGGTGGCTTCCCTGGAGACAGCAGGGACAGGGGCAGGCACGAGCCACACTGGCCATGGCAGTAGGGATGAAGGAGCTGAGGACCAAAAGGACCACAGGAAGGTTTACTCCCCTGGGGCAGAAGTGGAGGGAAGGGTCAAGCACTTGGAGGCAGGAAGACATTCTCAGCCATCCTGCTCAAAGCAGCAACAAGAGCCTTGTCTGTGAGGCAGCAAAACCGGAATGAAGGGCTGAGAGAGAAAATGAGAGCTTAATTCAATTTCAGCCGTGCATAGAGGTGAGCTCGTGGCAGCTTGTGGCACACTATTCCCTTAAAAGTGGCAGCTCGTATAGGAGCAGAAACCTTTCTGCTGCAGTTTTCACTTCAGCTACAGCCTGGCACTCCCAGTCACCGCTGCTTGCTGCCCTTTGTGCTGTGCTCTCCTGGCTGCCTGCCTTTTCCTGAAGGCTTTCACCCTGCTCTCCCTCTCTGGGAGCCTTATCCCCCGTCCATTTTGTCAGCAAATCTTCTGTTTCTTTGTCTTCCTAAAGGTTCTGGGGGCTCTTCCCTCTCCCCTGCCATGTCCTGCTGTCCCCACAGGCCTTTCGCCGGCACACCCCATGCCCGGAGAGCAGAACCCGCCCACCTGGCCCTGCCACCTCTCAGCCTCTGTCCCCAACACCTACAGCTGTCAAGCCCATGGGAAAGCAGCTCCTGTTCTGCTTTCCACCCCAGGAGCTCAACAGGATGAGACTGCCCTCACGGCCCAGTGGGAGGCGATGAGGCAGCGCTGGCACAGCGGGAAGGGACGTGGGAAGCGGGGCTCCCTCGGCTGCTGGCTGCCATCGGCCTCGGGCTCTGAGGGCGGCCCCAGGTTCCACCGGCCCACAGGCCCTGGTGCAGCTCATGCACCACCGAAATTTCCCAGCAAGCCGTTCCTCTGGACGCACACAGGGCTGGATGAGCTGGTTACAGCCTCTGCAGCTCAAAAAAGGAAGAGGCAAAAATGCCAGCCAGCATTTGCCTTCTTCAGGCAGGCAGAGCACAGGTTGTTGGTGCACAGCGGGGGGATGTATCAAACACAAACGTTGTTCTATTACCGCTGGGGGAAGGTAAGCACAAACAATCAGATGTCCTTTCCTATTTTCTGTGTTTCCCTCTGCGATGCTGATAGAGGGACTCCAAATGTTTCCAAGCAGGCAGTGCCTATCTGCAGCAGGCAGACAATTTCCAAATGTATTAGCGGCACAGAGTCAATAGAGAAATAGCAGTCCAGCATATCATCCAATTTTCAAATGTAAATAACTAGACCACTGTTAATTTGAGGGACTACAGCAGGGAATAAAACGAGCCCTGGAAAGCACACACAGCAATGACCGCTGGTCGGAATCCATTACCTTCAGCCGTGCCTGTTGTTTTTTCCCCTCTGGCTGCTGTGCTGCAGGGCAGAGGAAAACCAGAGTGGTCTCCATGTGAAGAGTGGGATGAGCCCCAACATCCCCACCAGGAGACAAGGAGGGCAGGCTGCTCCCAGGGGTGCCATCCAGGCACATAGCACCCTGCAGCCCTGCCTCCCCTCTCCTGCTGTGGCACAGTGAGAGGACACTGAAGAGGGGCACTGGCAGTGGGTCACCAGCAGCAAGGCTTGGGATCTTGGGAACGAGGGAGAGGAGGAGGAGGAGGAAAGATGCTTTTAGCAAAATGCCTCTTGGGGTTTGCCAGTGTAACTGAGAGTAAAATTGTCCCTTTGTCTACACCACTATTATTTGACTGTTGAAGTGAGGCCCCTTAAATCCCATCTCTAGGGGCACACACCAGCTTACAGAGAGTCCCCAGAGGAGGGAATGTGCTGCAAGCGCAGCCAAGATGCAGAGGAGGGGTGGCTGGTGAAGCTGTCCTTGCCCTTGCTGGAATGCTGAGGGCCAAGAAAATGGCTCTGAGACAAAGAGAGGCAGAGAAAAAAATCAGTCTGTTCAAAGGAGGAGACCAGCGAGGCAGATGGTGTCTTGTGTAAATCTGCTGGTCTCCATTGAACACAGCAGGAATGGGCAGGTTTAGCTCAGTCCAGTGAGTTCAACCCAGGGCTCTCTGTCCTACTTTGTGCTTTCTTCACTCCTCTGAACCACCAGTGGACACTTGTATGGAGTGCACTGGGGGGTGCACTGGAGGTGCTAAACTTAAGGTAGCCAGATTGGAAAGGTCACCGTCTCACCTCTCACCATTAATAAGGAAAACACTCTGAAATGAAAGATGAATATCTGCTTCAAATCCCAGCACTCCCCAAGGCTCAGTGGAGAGTGGAGGGGGTGGGATATTGCTGGGGAGGAGGTGCTGCTTTGGCAGGCCAGTGTCAATGCCAGGAAGGCTGGCTGAGACCCTCCCAACATGGAACTCTGCAGCTGGGCTGTTGGCAGGGCTGGATTTGCTTTTCTGCAAGAGCTGTGTCACAGCAGGTTCCATGGAGCAAGGCAGGATCCAGGGCTCACAGGGAAATGCAGAAGCCTGCAATGGTGAGACAACCTGTGGTGTGACAGGAGTGATGCAGCCAAGGTGATTCAAGCATGTGAGTGGATCAAGATTTGCAATCTCTCTCATTACATCAGCTGATCTAGTTGAAAAAAAAAAAAAGAAAGAGAATAATTCAGGCACACAGGACTTTTAGACTTGTTTGCCTAAAAGCTAGTCTATGTCTGTTGCCACTGTTCACGTTTTCTCCAGACCCATGAAAAATACACAGGAGACAAAAAGTGAAGCATCAGACAGAAGCAATGGCTGCCCAGAGATTTCCTACTAGCCCAGGGCTCGTGTGGAAGGGAGGTCCCATGTGCTTATGGGCAGTTTGATGCTGAGCCCTCAGATGCTGCTTCAGGCACTCCAGGGCCCTTGAGCAGCCCCAGCTGCTGCAGCGGGGCAAAACCATGGTGAAGGTGCAGACCTGGCACAGAATGGCAGGAAAGCTGGGGAGCGGGATGGACCCTGTGCTCATCATAGAACAGGTCTTTCTTAAGGGAAAATAAAATTAAAACAAAGCAAAACAACACAACACAAAACAAAACAAAACAAAACAAAGCAAAACAACACAACACAAAACAAAACAAAACAAAACAAAACAAAACAAAACAAAACAAAACAAAACAAAACAAAACAAAAAGAAGAGCTGTGCCCAGAACTGGAAACTGTAAAGAGACTGGTTTTTTTCCAGATTTTATCTCCCGTCTAGATCAGCTGGCGTTTGGCCCCGTGCGGCTCGACGTGAGTCACGATGCTCTCTGCTGAGGGCCAGCCAAGACTGGCTGCTTTGTACAGTGCTGCACTATCTTGCAGCTACTGATTCACTGCAGTAGAAATGATAGATTGTTTTACAGGAGGAAGAGAAAGGAGAAAAAAAAATTATGAAACCCACCGGTACTTAAACCAGTGGATGTGCTCCACCTACTGTCCATTGAGAACAGAGCGAGCCGGGATAAAAGGCGGCTGCCTTCCTCACCGAGAGCTTTATGCTGCCGTCCTCCCCTTCCACATTTTTACATTTGGAAGGGAGCCAGGGGAAAGAAGAAAGGAAAAATGGATGTGAAGAAGAAAAGAGAGTGAGAGAAGATGAGGGCTGCATGACAGGAGGAAAAGAAATAAAAGAAGACAAAGCTCTTTTCATTTAAAAAAGAGATGCTTCAAGCATATGTAAGCTTGCAGCAAGCTTGGCCATGTAAAGCCATTTTGATTTATTTCAAAGCTCCCAAAGGAGGACAATTCTGTGAATGCTGCATCCTATTTCTGATTGATGACCATGGGGTTTATACCTAAGACAACCAAGGCCAGATTCCCTTTGGCTGCTGCCACCTTCATCTCCAAGGTTTTGGGGCTGAGCAGGGCAGAGGGACAAACTTCCCAGGGCTCCTGCCTCCCCTGAGTCCTCTGCACCCCCTCTCCCAATAACCAGAGCTGCTCCTACTGCCACTGCAATGTGGAATGGACAGACATGTGCCTCTTGCTCCTGGGCTTTTATAGACAACTAAACCTTGCTTCTATTTCTCTTCTTCCCCAGGTCAGAATTCTTTTTCCACCCAGATCAGTGAAGCCTGTGAGCAGCTGTTGTCTACACAGGACGTGTCTCACCTCATGGGATCTTCAATCCCAGCAATGTCTCCTGTGAAAGAGAGGAGGCAGGGACACAAAGCAAACTGAAGGTAACATGTTCAGGAGTACTCAGTGTCAGAGTCACCATGATGGCTGAAAAGTAGATATGTCCACATTTAAGTGTCATTAAGCTGATCAAAAATCCAGTTCTCAGTATGATCTTCTGGAGATTTTTTCAATGTGAGAGCCATGCCTGGTGTTTTGTCACATCCAGGGTGGAACTGCTGCTCAGACAGGGAGGCAAGACTCTGCTTGTGCCTCCATCAGCCAAAGGATTTGTGCACAGGACACAGTCAGGGGAGGAGAGAAAAAGTGAACTGCAAACATCAAGCAAAATCCAAAAGGAAAAAAGTATTTAATTATTGTAAAATAGGACCTATGCAATGCTATGAGGTGGGAAAGAGGTAATTTACTCAGTGCTTGTTTTCTCATAAGAAAAAAAACAAAACACGCTGAACCTTTACAAGGTCTGCCCTGAAGAAGAATATTTTTGTGTGTCAAAATTTATATATTTTTACATTTATATAGTACATATATACATGCATACATTCATACATATGTACATACAGAAATATACTGATGCCCTCACACAGGGGTCAGGGAGATCACTTCTGCCAAGATCTATTTTTTAAAGTGTTTAAGCACATGGCTGCATAGTCAGGTATCCCTGCCCTTGCACTGTCCAGTTGCACATTCACTCTGCCATATGGCCCTGGGCTTTCTCTTATATAATATATGGCCCTAGGCTTTCTCTTTCTCTGCCCAAACAAGTTTTAGCACAGCTGGGGTGAGCACAGGTCTGTCTATATCCAGCCATATAGACCTGTCTGAAGTTGTGCAGAGCCCTGCTGTCCTTGAAAGCGTTGTGCAAAGCAATTGCCCAAGACAGTGCAGTTTGTGGCAGAGCAATAGCCAACCACAGGTTAATGCAATAACACTATCATTTAATATCTCACAGGACATCATCTGAGTATATTTCAGACCTGTCCTGAATACAGAGATTACCAGTGGGTTGTAATTTGTCTGTGCCTTTGTCTGCAGCTGCTTCTCTCTATTATTCTGGAAAAAAATTGCAGAAATTCATACAAGCCACGGAAGAGTGGTAGGCTTATGAAGTGCACTCCTGTTACCATTTCCTTGTCCTCATTATTAATCCAGTCTACTTTTTCATCATTCTGTATCAGGTCTGTCTCCTACTGAAAAGAAGATGCTTCCTTTTTCACTTTACAGTGATATGAGCCTTTAATTCAGCCCTGTCTTCTGGCTTTGACAGAGATGCACTAATTTGTTATCAGATTGAGGCTATGACACTGTTCAAGTGCACACAAAATATGAAGGATTGAGGAGAAAGAAGGAGAAGGGAAGAGATAGAGAGAGAGAGGGAGAGACTGTATGGGCAAAGTCGCTATTTCTGATGTGACATTCAGCTCCATGCACAAAGGAACACAGAGGGGCCCAGGGAAAGAGGTTTGCTTGGGAAGACACTGCTTCCAGCCAAAAAACTGCTCTGCTACACCTCAGCCTGTTACCAAAAAAGGAGGTAGGGAGGATAAAGAGGTGACAAGGTCAGCCAGGGAATGACAGGAGAGGTACCAGGAACCAAGGGCACAGCTGAGCGCAGATGATGGAGAGGCAAGTGATGAAGCAAAAGAGGAATGTAAAATAATGAGGTGGGGGAAAGGATGAAAACTTCAAGGCAAAGGTACGGGAAGAAAAGAGCAAGAACAGCACAGAAAGAGGAAGAGAAGGTGTCCTGACACCTTGTGGCACAGCTGTGACAAGCAGGCAGGCAGGAGCAAGTGGCCGCAGTGACTCACTGTGCCTGACCGAGGGCCCGAGTGTGGGGTCAGGAGCGACTGAAAATGAAGCTGCCACAGTCCAAATTCATCTTTCCCCCTGTAATCCGAGTAAAATTAGATACAGTTTCTGCTTTTCCTCCGGCACACTGTTCAGTTATAGCCTTTCTATCCTTCTTTATGGAGATTGAGGATAACCCATTCCCTGCCCTCCCCTAGCAGTCAGGTAGGTAGGAAGCCTAATAAATAGGTGGCTATCCCAACCATTTCCAACATGCCCTTTACTTCAGAGGGATTACTCCAAGTGTATTTAACTTTATTTTCTTCTCACTTTATTGAAGGTGCACAGTCTGGTAGCCTTTCTGTGTGACCAATCTCCAGAGATCCAGGATATCTATTTTCTTTCAACTCTTTTGAGGGGAAATACCTCCCTGTTCTGCTACACGTGGAATGGCTGATTACATGTGAATTACTACATCCAGCAACAAGACATGCTGTATTAAAATTTTAATCCAAGGGCACAGACATTGGGTATTATGAACTATTCATGACTCTTTCTCAAGGTTTTGGTCCAAAATTGTGATCTTAGCTACTTGTCACTTAAAAGGACCCAGGCAGAAACAGAATTCAAAGCTATTGATTGCAAACACTTTTATCTACAAAGCCAATACAAAACACTGAGAAACAGTGGCCTGACTTGTGTTACAGCTTCTTCTCTTTTTATTCCTTTCTGAAGAGTGTTCCCTAGGGATTCCACCTTTATGGTGCAGAACTATGTTTACCAGGTGAGCTGAAGCAGGAGGGATTTGAGGTTTGACAGTCTGTATCAAAGTCTTCCTCCTGTTTAGACAGCATGAGCAGAGCCCATCACCAGCAGATGTTCATAGGGGACAGAGACATGGCACTGCTCAGGGTCTGTGCAGCCCAGAGCCACGAGGGGCTGCTGAGTACCCTGGATCCAGCTGGGTGCTGCCAGTAGGCAGATGTGGACATGCATGTGCAGACACACACAGGGGACCCCAGGGGACCTCCAGGCCCTGCCCTCCGCCCGGTCCTTGGCTTGAGCCTCACGGTCCCTCCTTGAGGCAGATCCTCCGGTCTCTCCCTGGCTCCCAGACCACTCGATTTGCTCTCTGGGCAGCCCAGCCTGATGCTCACTAGTGGCACAGGCTGACACACACACTCACCTACACACACTCCTCTGGGTCCCACTCCAGCTGCTGCCACTGAGACCTGCACACATACATGCACAAAAATAGGAAGAAATGGTTTTTAGTGAGAAAACAAGGACAGACAGTGCTGGCCAGGTGCAGAGCAGGGCCAGATAAGCACAGTGACCAGCAACTTATGTACAAAACCACCTTCTTTTAACCTTTATTCCTTATGTTTTCCATGCTTGTTCCTCCCAAAAAAGTCTTGATCCCTCCCCTTTCTCATTTTGGGTTCCCTCCCCACCCTGAAACATCCTGTAAGTCACACACAGTCCCAAGATGCTCTACCCTGCTCCCCATAAAGTCCCATCCCCATGTGATGGGGGGCAAGTCAAAGTGTCCGAGTGCCTTTTGCTGACCCCATCATTACAAATAAAGTCCCCCGTGGCCATGGGGCTGGTCACCTCCAGTGTCAGTCCTTCACTCCTGGGAGGGGCAGGGGCAGGGTCATGTCCCCCTCCCCCCAGCCTTGTGTCCCTGTTCCCCTTCCATGCATGAGAACACCAATCCTCCCAGCACTACCATACTGTTGTCCTTCATTCTACATAACCCAACACTGCCCAGTTGCTCTGAAGTTCACATGACATTTTGGAAATGTCATAAGCAATAAACATAATGATGCTGTAATGGAAGTGGGGGTGATATGTGCCATCACCTTCAGCAGCTGCCATCACCTGCCACCAGCATGTCCTGCAGGCAGGCACACACACCTGGGATGAGGGCAAGTACAGATTTCTAAAGCAAAAGAGAAGGGATGAAAGGGGTGTGAGGAGAGACAGTATAAGGCAGAGACAAGCTGGGAGGTAGGCTGGCCTCGATCTGCTGCTTGCAGGAAGGAGGCAGAGGATGAGGACAGGGCAAAGAAAGGACAGTGAAACACTACAGCAGCAGAACAAATCTTCTGACAAGGAGAACAACGTGGTCTGCAAGGCTAATTTCTCATCTGCAAATATATGGATACACGCAGTGAAGGGGAATGTGGAAAATAAGAAAATGGAAAAAGAAATACATTTTAAATGAGCCGGTGCATTCAAATGTGAAAATGAGCCAGTGCAGAACTGAGAGGACCTGTGTCAAATAATCTGATTACACCAAAGTAAATTTTCCAGGATTTCACAGACAACTAGAAATGTACCTGAAGAGTCATAACTTACAACAACCTCAGTGTGACTCTGCTTTGCTGAGTGTGAAGTGAAAAGTAACCTTTTTTTGTAAGTCATTGTCTTGGTTCCAGCCAGGACAGGGTAATGTTTTCAGGAGGCAGGAGGGACATGGCTGGGACCTGGAGGTTATTCTATACCACCTCATGTAATTGTAGGGAGCAGGGGAAGGGAATGTCTTCTGGGAAGAAGGGGTTCCTTCTGCTAGAGTAGGTGTGGTGGAGGCAACTGTCAGGTAACACCAGTTCTGAGCAATCACGTGTGAATCATTTCTCTGTCTTGTGCACTTTGTTATTAACATGGCTCCTGTTACTGTCCTCTTGCTTAACCCATTGCTGTTTCCATTAAATTGTTCTTACCTCAACCTGCAATTTTCACCATTTGTGCCTCAAATTCTTTCCAGCCCACCACAAAAGGAGGAGGGGAGCTGAGGGAGCAGCACATGGCTTGGAGAGTCTAAGTGGGAACACTCAACTGGGGAGCACCATTCCTAAACCACAACAGTCGTGCAGGTGGAAAATTCTCTGCCAGAGGTACAAAATTATATCCACACTGCAGGGTTTGGTAGAAATAGCTGTAGAAATGCTTAAGGTCATGCAGCCAGGAGCTCTGCCACTGACGAGCAGGGCAAGGTACCCTCCCCTGGCTCTGCTCCTCTTTCCAAACAGTGACTGGTACAGGAAGGGAAGCAGGTGGCTGGGAGGATCCGTGGGCCAGCCTGTGCCCTGCCTACTTCTCTGCCACAGCACCATCACTGAGGCACTGAGATCATTTTAACTACCAGCATGAAATACTTGCACAAGAATCCTGTAATCGTGGAGTCACAGGATGTTTGGGTCTGGATGTTTGGGTCAGAAATATGAGCTCTTCAAATATGAGCTCTGGTATTTGGGTTCCAACCCCTCTGCCATGGGCAGGGATATATTCAACCACATGAGGTTTCTTAAAGCCCCATCCAACCTGGGCTCGAACACTTCTGGGAATGGAGCATTGCTCTTTGTGCTCTGAAACTTCACTTGGTCACCCACTTGAATCTTTGGCAGCTATTAAAATGAAGAGCTGGTAAATAACTGTTCTCTGCACTTCATAGCCTGGCTTCCAGCATTTAGGCTTTTCAATCAGTAACATGAATTTTTTCAGCTCTTTGCTTTTATTTTCATTCTTCCAGCTGTACTCTTGAAAATAATTCTCTCTCATCTTATACTTCAGATCTCACAAAAAAAAAAGAGAAGCCCAACTTACAACTGAGTAATTTTCATAACAAACAGACTTTGAGAGATAAAAAGAAAAGCATGATAGAGTAGGAGATGATACTCCTGCTGAGACAGAATTTAAGAGACCTATTAGAGAAATACTAACAGTTTTGTTACAAGAATACTACATTTTTAGGATAGACATTAAGAAGAGAAGTAGATGCTAAAAAACCTGTGTTAGAAATTTAGAGATGTGAGTGCAAAAGAACTTACATTCGTAGAGAGAGATGTCATTAATTACAAGACTGATTTGTGTTAATTTCACCCTTGGAAGTGCAGAAAAAAAAATAGATGCTAGTGTTTATAAGCTGCAAAAAGTGTCTGTGACTAGATAAAACTGTCTGAAGACACTAAGATTACACTAAAGGCTAATGGAAAGATCATTTTTTTTTTTTTTAAAGTAAGCAAAGAACCACATTGCAATTCATCCTTAAAAACACTTTAGGAAATGCTATCGTACTGGTTCCAATTCACACACTTCATTTCTCCTAGTGAGCTGTGTGGAGCCACAGCCTCACTCAGCAGGATGTAAAGCCTCTCTCTGTATGTACACGGCTCTGCCTGTGCCTGGCTCTTGGCACCACGATTCTTCCACAAGCCTGTCCCCAGCTGGAGCTGCACTCGCTGTTTCTCTAATCCATACATTTACCTGCTTTTGCTGGCACCTTTGGAGATTTTCCAGTGGCTTTAAGTCTTTTTCTTTGACTGGCTTTGTCATAAAACCTGTTGTTAGGGCTTGCCCTAGCATCAGCTCATCAGTTTATCTGCAGTCTGAAACAACCATTGTCTTCTTGTCTCTGGCAATTGCCACCTCAATGGCCTGACACAACTGACTCCTTTGGGTGCTTCTGGGAGCTCTGGAAATCACCTATGTATTTTGCCCCAGTAATATCCCAGAAGTGAGTCCAGAGCTCTTGAAAATGAATTCAAGATTTTGAGAAGGATCATGGTCACTACCTTCATGGTTCCACATATGCAGATACAGAAATGGCCCTGGTAATAGAGTAAAAATAAGAGAGGCAGATGGGTGACACTGGAAGGGTGTTAAGAGGTCTGGAGGGATAAAGCAGTTTATGGAAGAAGTGAAGTTTAGAATTAAATTGGAGAGGCTTTGAAATAAAAATGGTGGTTGAGGAGAGGTTAGGCCTTACTGGAGAAGATTTCTGAGGTGAGCACATAGCAGAATAATTAGGATCAAGTGAAGGGGAACGTAATGAGATTGGATGGTGAGAAGTGCTGTTTCATTGCTGTGACTGAAGGAGTTAGTGTTACAGGAGGCTTTTGGCTATGGAAAACCAGTCCCATAGATAAATTATGCCCCTCCCCTCCCCAGCACAGAGATGTGCTAATACGATTTTGTGGTTCAACAGTGTTCTTGTATGGGCTGTAAAGCAATTTGTTCACATTGTTCAAATTAAGAAAAATCACAACTTAAGAAAATGCAATTCATGAACACTTTTCAACATCCTCTGAAGACAAGTGTCACTGGGGCTTGATTTGGCTGTGTTGAACTGTATGACCTCGAGCATCCTGAGCAGCCACCATCTCCACTGCCCCAACAGCATTTTTTTTACCATCCAAAAATGTTAAAAAGGCTTCTTGGGGCAGTAATTGAGGATTCTGGGGTATCTGAGGACTCATCTGGGGTAGTGCCTCTGCCCTGAGACCCCACAGATCCCGAGCCAGAGTTTGCATGCTGTGCAGTGAAGGTGCACTGACTCCTGTGTGCCAAGCATCAGGCTGGGCTCTGTGTGCTGAGCAGCATTTCAGGAAGCTCAGCAAAGCCCTGGGTGTCCAGGACACACTGGATTTTATTGTGCATGCACTGCATAAGTATATACACAGAAGCTTTCCAGGATTTCCCTGTGGAAAATATGGACATCCTCCCGCTGAAAGTAATTTTTCTTGCACAAGCTGTTCAGGTCTGGTTTTCTGTATGATAATTACATTTTAAGTGCATTTGCTGAAGCCTTGTTTCGCTGGGCTTACTAAGTTATTGCCAGCAAGATGCTTGTTACAGGCAATGGAATGTAAAAATCATTGGAGTCCAGAATATGGTTTTGTTCATTTTTAGCATATGTATTGGCTAGATAATACAAAACCCCAGGGTTTAAGCAATTGCAGAGCTAATGTTCCTCAGGCATAGTACAATCTCTTTGTGAAACTGCTGCAGGTGTGGAGCTGTGCCATTTGCCTTTGCCACTTATTTAGTACCTTCAGAACACAGACACCATTTTCTGATTTCCCTTGTGTGCTTAGCTGATCCCCACGTGGGGTGGAGCTCACGTGGTAACTAGGAGCAGATCCTTAGCCCTGCCAGAGCTGCAATGACACGAGTGCTGTGGTCCAGGCCATCCCCTGCCATCTGCTCTGCATTCTCTGGTTAACACCCAGCCATGAGAAAATGGTGCTGCTGGACAAGGTTGGAGGTACAGAGCTCCTTTTCAGACCTTGCCCACATCAGCTTATGAAACACAGACAGAAATAAGTGAAGCCTTCTTACTGGGACCTGCCATGGTAAAGACTGACAGTGGCTAATTGAATTTTCTAGTACTTTCTTATGTGTCAGATGTAGAGACAGAGATTGGTGTCATGCATTTGCTTGGATAAAAATAATAAATGGCACTAAAAACAACATCAGAATCTGTGCATTTGTACTTCCCAGCTCCCACTACTCAAGCCCACTGTTTCCTTCCACCATCACAACACAAGAGCACGTGGTGTCTGCAGCAATGATTTGCTACACACCCCTTCCAGAGGGCACAGCAGGTGTTCCCAGGTTCCCAGGCATGTAGCTTTAAGATCCAGCAAGCTGAACCCAAAAAGGAAAAATAATGTTCATTCTGCCACACATTTCTACATGTCTTTGTAAGCTGTTACCCATGTACATATATATTTGTTAGCTCTCAGTGTTTCCTAAGCAAGAACAGACAGTGCCATTTTTCTACTGGCAAATGACACTGCAATTAAGACCTAATGCTAATATGTCAAGTAACCCTGGAACAGGACTTTACTGCAGACTGCTCACTGGAAACTTTTGCTCAGGAGAGGAAAAAAATTATCACAAGTTCAGACAGACAAGAGGCAAACATTTGCCCTGTAATGATACCAGTTTGGTTTTTGTATCTCCTTCAGCCTTTGCTTTCTGTTGGCATCTCTGACTGGGACCAAATGCCACTTACCCAAATTTGCAGAATGCTGCTCTGCTGACCTGTTATGTATGTTGTAATGTCACCACCTCTCCATTTGCATTGCCCTTGTTAAACTTCTAAAATGATAATTTAATAGAAGAAGGTGATATGAATCATCAAGGAATAATTTGAATTATCATCTGTAGATAATTCATTATGCACACATTTCTTGTGAGATCCTTAAATCAGCAGGGTTTCTTAATCAGAGACTTACAAATTTTGTCTGTAACAGCTAGAGACTTGACCATAAATCAGCAGCCAGGCCAACAGGTCCAATTCATGCTTCACATATTTTTCCCTGTGAGAAAGAGACACTTAATTACCACCAAGGTCACAGAAAAGGGGAAAAACCCTGTAACACAGAGTTGGTTTTGACAGCTCCAGTGCTGGCAGCATTTTCTGAGAGCAAAGTGATTTGCAAGCAGAAGAGGAAAGCATGGCCAGCAACACTGCTGCAGTACTGCCATCCTGACAGGGTGCTCCAAACGAGTGCTGGTGCCATAGAGTTAGCACAATTCATCTTCCTCTGTCAGTGCAAGATAATATTTGCTCGAGACAGTCACACTCTGTCCGATTTTATTAGCAAAAATAATCAGTGATTCTGATACAGCTTCCTTTTCTATTCTCCAGTGAAGAAAGCACATGAATTGCATCCTTTGTGGGAGAGAAAGTGTTTATGCAGTTTAGGGGAGGGATCAGTTCATGGCTTGGCCAGGCACTCAGCTGTGGTGCAGGGTGCCCCAGGGCTGTGGGGGGAGGTCTGCAGGGACATGCTGCACCCAGCCAGGACTGCTGCTGAGGAGGGAAGGAGGGGTGGGAGGGCCTCAGCAAGCCCCACAACCCTTCCTAAAATTAATTCACAAAGGAGTGAAGCCATCACCAGCAGGTCCATACACCTCTGATGCCTTCTTCTGCCCTATTGAGATAGATGGGCCATGTAAAGGGAGACCAGGACTGGCACAGCCAGGATAAAAAGGGTTGAGCACAGCTCTCTAAAGTACATTAGCCTATCTTATGATTTCATTCTCTTATTTTCACGAAATGGCATTGATTTAGCAAGAATACAAACCCCTGCAAATTTGGAAAGGAAGACAAGGTTTATAAATCCACACTTACCCAGCCAAGTAAATGCCCCTAATCTCAGAAGTGCCTAGTTGCTGCCAGATTGTCCTGAGGTGAACAGCATTGAATATCTGGTGCCTTTGAAAGCCAGGTGATAAATTTCAGAGTTTTGCAAACTCCGGGCCAAGCGTTTTGCTAATCAATAGCCATTGTTCACATATAATGACCTGTCTAAGAGTAGCTGGTCTGGATGATGGATGCTTGTCTGATCCTGAAACATATTTACTAGATTGAATTCAGCAAATCAAAACCAACTAATTAGTTCTATTAATACTTATTTGAACTAGATTTAGGGGTTTGGGCAGGGTTGCTTTTCATTTGCTTTTCTGTTTTTTCATTCTGGCAGTGCAGGTCATAAAGTTCATTAAGATTGAGAAGTGCCTGAATTCTGGTCCAACTTTTGTTAACCAGTGCCTGAGCAAAGCAGACCCTCAAGGAGAGAGGGGAATCAGCTCTGCCCTCCAGGAAAAAGGGGATTTCTATGAAGAATGATCCCACTGAGATATCTTGGCAGCCACACTATGCACTATCTCTGTGTCCAAAATTTTCCAAAGTTCAGCAGATTTGAGTACTCTTGAACTCAAGAGGAGATGGTATCTCCTTTTATATTTTATACAATAAAGAAAATACTTTTGTTTTTCCACAAGTAACAATTACTATTACTTGTATTTATAAGAATCATAAAATAAGCTCAGCTTGAAAATATGCCTGGTTTTTAAGCACGATCAGTTAAACACATTTTTGCCAGTGGCAAAGCTGTCTTTAAAACATTTGGGCTGTAGCAGGTATGTAAAATCAGCCTTTCCATGTAACTGATTCCTCTTTTCTACAACTTGGGAGCCCGTTACAGGTGGTTTTCCAAGGTACTCTTGGATAACAGATTTTTTATCACAGAAAGGGTGCAGCAGAGAAAAGGAGACCGCAAACTGGCTGTGCTCCAGAACCAGAATGAAACAGCACCATGTTGCTATTTTAGTGTTTTCTTGGTTCCTATAATCAAATTACCATTTGATTGTGTTATTTTACTCCAGCATGTGATTCTGTCTATTCTTCCCAAACTTCAACACAAGAGAAAAAGAGGTGAGAGATTTATTTCAGGACTCAGTCCATTTTGAATGTGATGTATTAGGCAAATGGACATATTCTTGGCCGGAAAGCAGCAATCACGTCAGCAGGTAAGATTCATCTCACTGTCAGATGATGAAGAGAAGATGTTTGATGTTTTGTAATGCAGAGACAAGTGGCTCCAGCATTCAGAGTGACAGAAGAAGGCATAAAGTTGTCAAGTTATCTTCATGGCTGTTCTGGCTGCAGTCAGCAAGAAGTTGCCTGTTCAGAAGCAAGGGTTTGAAAGATTACATGCACTACTGCAAACTGATGATGCCTGAATCTGAGCTCCTCCAGCTGAAGTAGCTACTTTATACTAGCAAAGATGCATTTCTTGAAAAGACCCTGCTGTATTTGCTTTCCTTAGCTGGGAGACCACATCAAATGTGCCATGGAGTGTCTTGTCACTGAACATTTTATAAGTTTCTTGGATGCAAACTTGCTGAGTATTTTCTTCCATGGGAAAGCTCTTTTTTCTCTGCAGATTTCAAATCCCTGTGTGTGTTTCAAGGACAAAATACATTCCTTTGCTCTGTCTCATGATATGGGAGATGTGGTTTTATTTTCTCAACCTATGACATAAAGAATTGCTATCTCTCTGACTTTGTAAACATTTTATGGCATTCTTGCATCTTTGGGTATGGACCTGAAAGAAGCAAGATGTTAGCTCTGTACCTGAGCAGAAACAGCCCAAATCCTTCTGAACAATGGAGTCATTTTAATAAATAATATCAGCCTTCTGATATTGGAGTCAAGAGTCTTGATTCACCCCGATGGGACTCCAACGGCAACAATTGGTGACCCTGAGACGTGGGGCAACAGTGTATTGCATAAGGTAAAACAGTAAAACATTTTTCTATTCAAATATTTTCATAGAACCATAGAATGGCTTGGGTTGGAAGGGACCTTAAAGATCATCTAATTCCAACCTGGTTGCTCAAAGCCCCATCCAACGTGGCCCTGAACACTCCCAGGGATGGCTCATCCACATTATGTTGATTAAAGCAGTGATTTCTGGGTGTGTTGGAAAGATAAAACCAGGTTGGGTTTGTTTGCTTGCGTTATTACTACAGATAAGTGTTTCCCTTCAGGCAAGATGCTGAAGGAGGACAGCATTCCCTCACCTGGGACCCGCTGTAGGGAGCAGCTCTGCAGCGCACAGAGCGCGGTGTGAGCCCGGCCGTGCCTGGAGCGGCGGCGCGTCCCTCGCTCGCCCCTTGGGAGGAGGGCGATAATCGGCTACAGGCAACATTTCCATGCTTCTCCTTCTCTGGCCTTTTGCGGTAAATCTGTACATTTTCCAGTCCTGGCGTCTGTGAACACTTCCTCTAAACGCCCCAGGGGCATCTACCAGTCCTGGGCACCCCAGCCCAGAAAGAGACAAATTCCAGTGGCTTTGCTTATTTCGACTTGTTTGGGGCTGTCTTCAGTCCCAAAGAGGTGTAATGATAAGCAGACCACAAAGTCAGCTATTTTTTTTTTGGCAGCTTTTCAAACTAACATTTGAAGAAAAAGAAATGCAATTTTAAGGGTAGAAATCAGACGCTTCTCTGATTGCTTAACTTATCTGAACCAGAGGACTGTGAAATGAACAGCCTCGGGCACGTTTGACCAAGAGGGCTCGGGAGCAGGAATGGGAGTGTGTGACTGATTCCAGGAGAGGGGGACTCCCTCTCCCCTGCTGCCTTGTGTAAATCTGGAATTACTCCTTCTGCTCGCTAAAGAACTGCCTTTCTGGAGCAAATAGCATTTGTCATTACCACGAAGGGATGCTGACACTCCTTTTTCTTAAGGCGGGCATCATTCATGGATGTACAGTCGGGCTATCAGACCGAGCAGGCAGGCTAGCTTACAGAAGTAGAATCAGCACATTTGACTCAAAAACATTCTTTATCATTAAATAAATAAGTCTGCTAAAAATTCCCACTTCAGCCATCAGCAAAATATTTTACCTACTAACAAACAACCGCATCCCACTGCTGTGCAGTATTCAGAAAGCATTAACTCGGGCTATTAGAATTCATTAAATTGACTCAAAAAGCACAATGGGCATATTATCACACAGGCACACGCACTTACACTCGCACTTTGTTCTCTGTCCGGGGAACACTCCCTGTCACCTTTCCCAGCAGTCACGCACACCGGGAGCTCCTTTGATTTTAATGAACTCAAGACTTTCCCGTAACTACCTGTAGGCAGGGCTCTGGGAAAACAAACGCTCAGGAACGGGGCTCGTTCGGCTGCATTGTCACAACTTGTGTCGGCTATTTCAGTCTCCTACAATACGCACTTAACAGCGTTGGAGAGCTTCGCCGCTATGTCGTGCACAGATCAAAAGAAGTTCAAAAGCCTTCCACAAGTTTCGAGGCTTAGTCCTGCTGGTAATAACATCAATGATGAAATTGCAATTGTATTTGATGTGAGCAACAGCAGGCACCTTGGGTCTCATCCTGGAAGTACTGAGCTGCTGCAGCCCTCAGTAAATCCAAGGAGAATAGTTCAGCAAAAGCACATCTTATTTATTATCAATATATTTACCAGGCAGTCCAATTAAACTTGACAGCCTGTTTATAGAGGCTTTCTGCCCAGTAGCAGCTGTACAGGTATCAGCCAACTAAGTGCAGCACAGCAGCAAACTGAGCAAAAGATGCTGGTGCTGGTCTCTTCATCATTTGAGCTGTACATTGTTCATAAACATTGATATGAGTCAAATAAAGGTCATAGCACATCTATATCTAGCTTTAGGTGAAAGAACACCAAAGCCTTTTAATGCTGACAATGCTTCCCAAAATTTATTGTGACCTTCAAGAACCTGAAAATATTCTGCACCATTATCATCTCTGGGTCAGCATACATTCATTATTCATTAGAAAAAGAAACTGCTGGGGTGACAGAAATCTGGTGGTATAGATTAGCTGCTGAGATTTTTGATTTCTCAAATCATCCAACAGGAAAGAAGCCAGGGGAGAGGAGAGGAGGGAGCAGAGAGAACAGGCAATTATCTTGTCTGAGTTAGTTATGCCTCAGCTTGCAGTACACACGTGGCCATGGGTACTTCAATAACCAGTTAGTTCTCATTTGATCTATTCTCTCCTCCCCAGCACCTTGTCTTTGAGATCATGACCTGATCAGACAAACTTCTCTGTCTCATCTCCTTGGATCATTCATTACTTCACTTAAACCTTAAATCCTGATGCCTCTTTGACACCAGAAAGTCCCCTGATGGGCTTTGTGCCTGGCAAGGTGCTGAGTGACTCTGGCACTGTGCTCAGCAAAGAGAAAAAAGGTTCTCCATGTAGAGGGTACTCCACACCTCGCAGAGATGTGACCCAAAGGGTGACACTTCAAACTGTTCCTTTCCAATCCGTTTTTTGTGCCTTCACCCAGTAAACAGTACTATGTTCCTCTTTCCATCACTTTCCTTCCTGTCATTTCCCCAGCATGTTTTATGCCTAGTCATTTGATTTTTAAAGTCAGTAACTCACCAATTGCAGTGTCTGCTTGGTAAGACCTAGATCTTGCCTATTTCGTTGTTTCCCCAAAACTGGGGCTCCTGTCAATGAATGTTAATTATACCAAAGGCAGTAGTTCATATTAACCTACAATATTCTTAGCTGCTTGACTGGGATGTGGGGCTGGTTTTACTGTACATTTAGAAAACATGCTTATGCTAAAATTATTTAAATCAAGCAGACCCTGAGGTGGGACAAATATAGATGGTTCTGGGCTGAACCAGAGTGATCAGAGATTGTGCTGCTCTTGGAATGGCACAAAAACACCTGGAATGCTCTGTTCAGTATATTCTTTGTGCAATTTTTATCGTATTACTCTGAGTTTTTCTAGTTTGTGCCTTTGTACTGGAGAATTAGTTAAATGCATCTCTCACTAGAGCTTTTAGGTTGCAAGCCAAATGAAGCCTATCTGCTTATTTGTTTATACAAATCACATTATGGATAATAAACATAACAAGGGTGTACAGCAGGTATAAACAGTTAAATCACATTGCTGGAAAGGTACACTGAGACAGATACAGAAAAGAGAGGAGTGAGAGGAGTGTAGCAGCATATTTTGAGAGAGGTAGAATGTAGCTAGGAAATTAATGAACTCTAATTATATTCCATTTTCTTTACTTTCTGTGCTATATATTTTCTTGTTTAGGTCATTGCATGGTTCATTCTGCACCACTGTTTTAAAATTATTTGAGTGCCTCTTCAAAACACTTTTTCAGTAGATTTGTTTTCTGGAGTAATGACTTAGCTGTCTGTTATTGTTCATTAATTCTGATGTTACTTTGTCTTGGAATCAGTAAATACAAAAATAATTTACACTGCTGGAATAAGCAGGTTAAGGGAAAAAAAAGTAACCTTTTGGTGTATTTTACTACAATGTAGAAATGAGTTCTTGAATATAAAACTAAATTTAACTCATAAAAACTGCAAAATGAAGTCTCATTAGAACCGAGTTCATTGTCAGCATAGTTTTAAGAGCATTCTCCTTTTCCAGACTCAGTTTGCAGAATCTCTGGATGCAATTTATACAGCTCAGCCCTGTAATCAATCCCTCAGTAGAAACCAGGAACTGCAGGTGGAAGCCTTAAGGTGTTGCACAGGGCCTAATTTAAGTGCCCTGCAGGCAGAGAGGGAAGGATGGACCTGGCCAGGTCTCAAACACACAGTGGCCTCTCCTGCCTTCCCAAGGGAAAGCCTGACCCTCCTCTTGCTGCCTCTGGCCTGATCCCACTCAGGTGCCTGGGTGCAGGTGACAGGTGACAGGCACTGTCACTGCTCCCCACGCCAGGATCAGGGTCCTGCTGGCTGAAATGGACCCTGGCAAAAGTGAACTGAGCCATCCCCTGTAACACCCCTTGCTTGCAGCTGGATTTTCAAATATGCTCAAGAAAGGCCAGTAAGCAAAAGCAAATGCCTAACTGACTGAATGATGCCTAACAAATCAATGAGCTAATGCAAGGGACTAATGAATCAGGTGTCTGAGGTACAGAGGGGGCTGACAAACAGGAGCCCTCTGGTGCTGTGTGGTGCAGACACAGCCTGGGACTTTCCAAAGGGGACCTCCAGGCAGAGCAGCTGTCCCCAGCCAGCAGCACACCCTGCAGAGGGTGTGGGTGTGCCTCAGCTCGTCCAACAGGACACCAGGCTGCTGCATCCCAAATGTGCTGCTCAACCACGACCTCCCAGCTCCTGCTGATGAAGAGCTGTCTCCAGCAGAAAGCCAAGCTCTGTGCCCAAGGCTAAACAAATTGGTCTTGGGCTGTAAAGTGGTGGGATGGGACAAGCCAGAGCTGTTGGGTGAACCAGCAGTGAGCAACCTCATCCTGCAGTGCCAGTTCTGGGCCAGGGTCTCTTGACTACCCAGAATGGTCACTGCTGTCACTGCCATGCCAGCACCCATGGATGTGAGTGCAGCCAGTCCTGGAACAGGACACCAAGATGACCTGCCCTTGGAAAAATGGAATTTAATGGAATTTTGGCTCAAAAGTTCAGATCAAACTTACCTGGGCCAATGACCAGCTTTTTCTAGTGGTCCTTTGAAGGTTTATGAGCTCAAAACAACAAACAAAGCAGCCAATGAACATTCTGGACATGGTTTTGACTTCACCTACACTATTTTCTATCCCAGCATATTTCTAACTCATATTATATTAAAACTGTTTAGTGTTATGTTCATTATAGCGTCTTTCATTAGAATTTCTCTCTTGGGTATAAAGAGATAATCCACATGAATATTTTTCCCATTATGAGCCACATTATTAAGTCCATTATTGTATTTTAATTGATGTTATTATAGCACATTAAGTACTTTGACATGGGTTAGAGATAGTTTGTTAATAACACTATTACTAAAATACTAAAAGCTATGTTTCTATTCTGGTTGAAGTTTTCAAAATTGTACTCATTCTGTCATGTAACTTGGGAACACAAATCTGGCATTATCCTACTGTCTTTTATAGTGCTTCTAACTTCTCTAATAATCTGCTGTTTCAACAATGCCCCTGTATATCATTGAACCAGTGGTGACACAGAGCAATATATCACACAGTCATTGGCTGTGTCAAACAAAGTTTTATCCTATCTAAAAAGTCCAAATAAATTCAGGTTTGCTATTTACGTGAATAATGATGGAATAATTGTCTGGATATTTTTAGAATTTTCTCTTGGAAAATTTTGGGGCTTACTTACAGTCCATTTTGTTTTTTCCAGTATTTGTTTCAGATGCCTTTGTGTCTCCTACATCCTCAGCAGAACTGCAAACACTTTTATCATAACCAAATCCTTTCCAGCAACACCCTGCATGACTTAACAGACTGAATTTGTCAGCTACACTATCTCTGTTTGTATTCATCATGGACAAATTTGCAGTTTTCTGTGCCATGTTCCAGGTTAAACAGAATTAAAGAACAGCAAAAAGCACAGACACCTTCCTTTAAAAAAAAACAAAAACAAAAACAAAACACAACCAAGGAAGCTGGTTTACAGTGAAACACAGTAAATGGGGAGCTTCTGATTACCATGTGGGCTGACCTTTCTTTCAGGATAAGTCCTTACTTCAAAAGAGTATGAAGAAACATCTAGTAAGAGTTCCACTGGTATACAGCAGAAGGAGGTAACCAACTAAGCCTGTATTCAACACTTATGCTTGGGTGTCAATCAGAGATTATAGCTTTACTCTTTGATACCATAAGACATTCCTGGGCATTGTACTTTGGCAGGTAGGCTTTTAAAACATGACAACACCTCTGGGACAATTTTGGCCTCAGGTAACTCATACTCTCCATACTCCATATCCTCATGACACACCTTGCATGTGACTACCCTGTTTGGGAGGTCAAGAAAGTCCAACAGTGTGGGTGTAGGCTCTTCTGTCAAAGGCCTTTGGTTCTCAGCACACTAAATCTCACAGAGACGTAGCCAGTTAGTCCCGTTGAAATGATGGTTGGTTTTGCCCATCATTCCTTTAATGTTTCCTGCAGAAGCTCAGAACAGCCTATTTTCCAGCCAGAATGTGGAAAGACCATTCCCATCAGCTTCAGTGAGAGATGAATCAGGTCTTGTAGGCAGAAGGCTATGGACAAGTAAAGCAAAGAGGAAAACAAATCCTTTTTCTCTATGACACTACCAATCCAAGAGTTCTATTCATGAAACTCACACAGATCACATAATCACAGGGACTGATTTGTGACCATGGTGGGGCAGGGTGGACACTGGCACTGTCCTTGCCTCGGGAGAAAGCAAGCCAGTGGTGAAGGTTCATTCAACTTGTTTTCCTGGGATTCTGCTAAAAGCTTAACCCTTTCCCAGACAAGAGGGAAGTCTAATTCACACCATGCTGGGAGCTTTCCTTCACTGCTTAAGGCACAGAGAGTATTTTCACAGCTCCTTGCCACATGGCAAGCTTGACACGTAATGACCATAGTGTATGTAAGCCCTTAACTATGTGAAATAGATTAATTAAACTTGGCATTTGTAGATAAAGCACATCAACAGCTACTTGGTTGCACAGTTTTATGAACTCTCTGTCATACACGTTTTCTAGTCATAGTTATTTAATCTAAGTCTGTAAGGGAAACACTACTCTCTCAGGCTTTTTTTTCTTTTTCAGATTAATGTTTCTCCTGTTCCCCCATGTGAATTTTTTTTTCTTTTTCTCAGAAGATTTACCCCTCACAGGGAAGCCTGACGGGTATGAGGGCAGCAGCCACTGTGACTACTGATGTCAGTGTGGTCTGGGTTGGTTTGATTGCTTGGTTGTTTTTTTTAACAAAAGTAAAACTGACTGAAAACAACTCTCAAAAATCTTTTCTTGGCAATATGGTGTACAGTAGTCTACAGCCTACAACTGCATTGATGTGACCCACAGGCTTTTATGGCAAGCAAGAGGCAGTCTTCCCTTCTTTACCCAGGTTTCATATTTTTATGTGTGGAGGACAACTCCTTTTGACTTCTGGATAAACTCTGCATTTTATATGCAGGTATTTTGCTAATCCAGCTGCTTTCACTTCCCTGCAGAGAAATTTTTTTTTGGATCATCATGATGACCTTCCCAACACCTTCAGAGCTCTTTTTTCCTATATTGCAGCACTGGACTCCAACAGCTTCTCAGTTTTAATTCTTGTTCTGCTAGAGGGGTCTTCTTTACTATCAGGAGGTCAATTAATACTCCAATGCTCCATTTCCTCACAAACATCAAGGGATATTGTGGTAATAATTGGAAGTTTTTGACAGAGCTCTCATTAGCAGCAGCTTCATTAAAATGTTATTTAAAAAAAAAAAAAAGACTTTGCAGCTGATATTAACAAGAAGTATTTTATGCAGAGGAGACAACAATTCTGAAAGAAAAAAGTCCAAACGTGCTAGGTGAAATTTCCACTCTCCTCTAGACATAAAAGGATGTTCTCTCTGTTTCAGTGCTCTGCTGACTTCCAAAAACCTTTTGTGCAACCCCAGAAAGCACCCACTACATTGGTGTAACAAAGCCATTGGTTTCTCTTTTTTTGTGTGGAAGATATTTATATATATATAAAATCCCCATCCCCTGCTGCAATATGCATCCCTCCTCTGCTCCTTCCTTTATCCACAGAGGGTGAGAAACCATCACACACCCCCTCCAGGACCTATGGGAGGGCTGCTGTGCTGGGAGAGACGTGTGGAACACAGGGATCTCTGCTTCTTGAGCAGCAGCCCAACACCAAACTCTCAGTGGATCTAACACAGGACACAGGAGCTAGAGGGACAGATTGCTAATGTCCCCAACAGCATGCACTGACTGCAAAACAGATTCAGCAGCTGCAGAAAGCTGAAAGGAACTGAGGAAGGAAGGAACTGAAATCAGAACTGTGCTTTTTCCAGTCTTTTCCATCTACTTGAGTAGTGCTATGTATAACAATAGTACATAGCAAGTCCCTGAGCAGAAATTAAAATGGCTGATGGAATCCTTGTCACGTCCATGATGATTTTTAATACCCAAATTAATAGCTGGGAAGCATATCTTGGTAGACAGATACTGAAAAGCTGTCTGTCCCCAAAGAGGCATCCTGCCTCCTCTATGAGCTAATCCATTCCTGCTAATGGATTTAGCAAATGAGCCTTTATTTGCACCCTAAAAGGGCACTTTCATGGTCCTTCTAAAGACCCTGAAACTTGGTGCAACTTGCACATACTCACTTGCATTCAAAGTTTTTGGGAGTAAGATCCCCACATCAGATACACAGTATGAAAAGAGGCTGGCTTAAGGCAATGTGGGCCAAGGAAAATGTTAGCAACAAACTGCTGCTTGTGTTGCTTTTGTTTGTGTTTCCAAGGATCACAGATGGGGTTTGTTTATTTGTTAATAATGCTCCTGATTGTGGAGCTCTGGTGCATTTATACACCTAATGTGATTTGGGGGGGGCTCTATCCCAGTGTGCCTGAAGCTGCCATGCAATATCCTCTAATTTTCACCATTCAAGACTGCAATATTGGTTTATGACCTCATCAGCTTCAGGTTCATCATCCTCTTGAGAAAAGCAAAGGGCAATTCCACCACAAAGAATTGCTGCAAGATACAAGAGGGTGACTGGAGCAGCGTGGGGCTGACTGCACCCCGAGCAGTACAGAGAGAGCTTTAGGAGATGGCTGGGAGCTGGACAAGAGAAGGCTCCAGAGAGACCTCACAGCAGCCTTCCAGTACTTGAAAAGGCTTATAAAAAAGATGGAGAGTGACTTTTTACATGGGTAGGTAGTGATAGGACAAGAGGGAATGGTTTTAAACTAAAGGAGGAGAGATTTAGATTAGATGTTAGGAAGAAATTCTTTCACTACTCATAAGGTAGTGAAAGACTGGAACTTTTAAGGTTGCCCAGAAAGCTGTGGATGCCCCATCCCTGGAAGTGCTTGAGGCCAGGCTGGATGGGGCTCTGAGCAAGCTGGTCAGTGGAAAGTGCCCTTGCCCATGGCAGGCAGTTTGGAACCGGGTGATCTTTCAGGTCCCTTCCATCTCAAACCATCTGATGATTCTGTAATTTTCTGATTTTCTTTTCTCTCCCTCACCCACTTTTTTATCATTCTCCCTCTTTCTGTGTTAGTGGGTCAGACAGCCCTTCCCAGCAGTGTCAAGCTGGTCCATGAGTGTGACTGAGTGAAGGAGGAGCAAGGAGCTGCACCAAAGGCAGCCCCACCATTGCCCCCTTTCACACTCAGTACATCACACTTTTAATTGAAAAAGGAGACCTGAATGGCTCTGGTAACCTGCTCAGAGCCTGCTTTTGAAGGTTAGTGAGTGCTGACTCAAGACCCCCAAATATTTTCTCATTCCCTGGCTTTTGACTGAGGCAGCTCTGTGGTCCTCAGGAGCTGCTTGGGTTTTACCACCTCAGAGTTTTGGGTACAATACCCTGACAGAAGTCAGTGTAACAGCCAAGTAACAAGAGGCACAAATATTATTTTCAGGCTTTGCAATCAGTTACTAGATTTTGCTTCTGATAGCCAGGCATTGAGCATTTTAAATTGTCAACCATAGCCCTTGCTGACCAGCTTCTTCTTCTTCTTCAGCACTGGACAGGCATTGGGGCATCTAGAGAAAACCTCAGCAGGAGAATATATTGGACTGTGAGGTGGTAGAATTTGATGAATGCAGAAAGAAGAAAGTGCCTTAGATATTAAATTTTAATGTGTTTAAAAGTAGTCTTAACCTGACAGTGTACACAGAAGCAGCAGGAACAAACTTTAACATTTCTGATTTCTGTGCTGGTCAGTTTTTGTGTGCATCAGCAGACAAGCTTCCCAGGCATCTGGTCATCTGATCAGGATGGGTCTTTACTAACACTCCTGTTTATAAGGGGATCCTCCTTTTTTGACTTTCTGCTCTCTTCCCGTGCATAAATTCATTTAGAAGGCAAAATGGGCAGAATGTCCTTTCACTGGAACTGAGTATGGACTTTCTTCAGGCCACTTCCTTCAAAACTTCCTTAAAATCCTCTTATTCAGAGCAGCCAATTTCTGAGGTCACATTGCCCTGACTTGTTTTGCTGTCCTGACCCAGCTAAAGGGAGCACAAAATGAATTCCAGTATATTTATGGCATCTGTAGCAAATCCCACAGAACAAGAAAAGAATTTCTGATAAATATACATGCCATTCTAGCTTGTTGCTCTATTCAAATATGTAATGACAGCTGAAAGATATTCTCTGACTGCAACTGCACTGAGCCTCTTGGCAGCTGGGGGTGGGAAGCACCAACACGAATCAGCACCCGATCACACGCACCAGGACAGACTTGGATCACATGTGCCACCCTAACAGAGCAGTGCAAGACAGAAACTCTCATCAGCTGCATTGGTATGTCTGGGCAGCCTTTTGAGGCATGCCAGAGGCTGATGGTGAGATCAGACATCACCAATATCTTCACAGATGCCTGCAATTTCTGACAATATAGGCTCTGAAGGCACTGCCTTGGGACATCAGCATGAATGAATCTTGTGGTTAAGCAGGAAAATATAACAAGATGTTAAAGAGCCTCTTTTTCTGCAGATAGGCAGCAGCCTGCCTCAGAGTAATCACTTCTCAAAATCAGCTAGTGATAGGAATTATTACATTTAGCTTTTGCTTTGTTTAAACCTCATCCTGGGAAAGAGTAAGAGGATTTGGATAAAAACCTAAACCTAATTAATCTTTTATGTTTTATGTTTCCTTCATTTGACTTTATTTTTAGTGTATTTTACAAATTAAATTCTTTTATCTACGGAAGCCAAGTTTACATTATTTTGCTATCCCAGTTTGCATGAATTGCCAAGGCTGGAGGAGGCAGTCCACAGGTCTGTAATGCCTTCAGTTGTAGCAGGTTTTACAGTATTCACCCTGAAGCACATACTACTCATGGCATTTTACTACTCTAAAGCATCACACTTGGAATGGCCCAAAAGAGAGCACTTTTGACTTAAAAAGGGGGCTCTATAACTGTTCTCTCTGCCTTGGCTGTTTGCTGAATGGGTTCTTTTCTTCCACACATGGAGATGACAATGTTTAGCAGTTGAAGTAATCCACCATGCACCACGTATGGATGGAATATTCACTAAATCCTGAGGTGGACAAATTCCCAGGTAAGGAATAGAACATTTCCTAAACACCTACATACACAAGGGTACTGATACTTTTCCAAAGACCTAAAACCAAGCCAGGATATAACAGGAGGGCACCAAAACTATGGCAAAATGATTAAAATACAGCAGCAAGAGCACATGGCCCTGCTGAGACCCGTGTCTGTGCTTGTGACTGGTAATGCCCATGGACATGTGGCTGCCTCACCTCCATTAGCATATGCACATTCACATGTCTTGTGTAATTTTATCCTATTTAGTACAAATTGTCCTTCTGTTCCCTTGTACCCTTGTGGCAAGAGGCAGATCCAGAGCCTGTGCCAGCCATTTCTGTGCTGCTGGTGGACAGAAAAAATTGTGATATACTGAAGGAAAGGAATAACAATGGGTACATGCACCATCGTGCTTTCTAGTAGCAAGAAGCCATTTGTTTTTCAGTTCATTTTCTAGGTGCTTACAGCATACACAGCATCATATGCACCCTTTTCTCCTCTGCTGCTATTTGCAGCAATAGAAGCCTTCAGGTGCTCTGCAGTGCCTTGCACTCATCTTGATTAAGGGTTTACTCTCTCCATAGAGGGCCCATCACTAGCTCATTCAACTCAAGTTGTCTCAGACTTTAATTAATTTAATTGAATACATTTTGTTTTATTTTAATGCCTCCTGTGATTCTTCAATCAAAAGACAGCTTCTCTGCTTTCTGAGGTGGTGCATACCCTTCAAAACTAGCGTTTAGGAAAAAACCCACACCACTTTCAAACAGTTGCATCATGTTTTACTGAAAATCATAGAGACAGGTTTCAGTCCTTCTAAACTGGCCTGCTGCTGAGCCAGTTCTGCAGACATTACATATCTGTGCTTACACTGTCACAAAAATACCAGCCATCAGCTGATATTGTTTTCATTAAGAAGTTTGAAAAGCTGCTGTTTTTTCTCTCTGCTTCAAAAAGAACTCAGATGAACAGAAGCCAAGCAGTAAATCTCAGAAAAGGGCTTTGTCCAAAGTACCACAGTAACCCCTGTGCTAACAGCAAATACCTGATGGAGGTAGTTAATTCCCAGATGAGCCCAAATCAATAAGTCAAGGATGAGACTTGTAAGCATCAACAGTCTCCTTCCACCAGCAGCTGCAGCACAGGAGGGAGCAGGAGGAGAGCTCTGAGCAGGGCTGGGCTGGAATACACTTCCTAAATTTCATCCTTATCTCTTCCTCTCACTGCAGCAGGAGCCCTCATGGCACTGACCAGCTGAAACAGAAAGCACAGAGAAAACAGAATCTTTCCCAAAGCAATAGGTCTGCATCCTCCCTCACCAGCCTGTGGCTATGAAATTGTGGGAACTGTGACAATGTTTTTTTCAGAAATGTTTCTCTACAAAGCCAGTACTGAAAAAAGCCATGTATGATACTCATTTTTCCACAAAATCTCCATTGATTTCAATGGCCCAGATTCAACAAAGTGCCTACATATGCCCTCAATTTTGGCCTATTCTGTTCCCTAGTAAAACAAATGGGGAGGGGACATTTCTGCCCCACAGAAATCAAACCTTTCCTAACCTTGCTCTGCAGATGACTCTGTTTGTGGGCAGTTTGATTGGCCAGAGTCTGAACACAAGGAAAGCACAGAGCATTTTCAGCTGGAGCCAGCAGCTGAACAACACAGGGATAGATGATGGGGTGCTAAATAATGTATACTGAAAGAAGAATGGAAGCGAAATATTGGGTGCTCAGCACTGATTCTAATTTTAAGAAATCTTTTTAAAAAGCAGGCAAAGAATGTAAAAAATATGTAGAGAAAATATGAGTCCACATTTTTATGTCCACATCAATGGCAACATTTCTTAAGCTATTTATACTGATGTTTAAAACTAAAACTCCATGACATTACTTCAAACAAGGAGGCAGGCTAATCAAACTGACAATAGGAGCTATAGCAACAGTTTGCTAGGAAAAAAGGCACTCATTATATGTCTTTGTACAAACACAATCCAGGTACATGATCTTAATACAGGGAGAAAACCTTTAGAAAGAAACCATTTTAATCTGAAAAGCAACTGTGTCACATAAGTCCCACTTCCAAATGACTGTAAGTGCCCTTCTGTCAAGATTTATAATTTTCAAGGATTTTTAGTACAATTAGGTTTGTTCTTCATCCAGCCAAGTGATCCCCTTCATGAGAGGGCACAAGCAGAAATCAGCCAGAGATCTTGCTGGTTTAAAAGGACAGCAGTTTTGATAAGGTTCAGCATCATTTCAATTGACACTGGTTTTCTGAAAAGAATCCTGTATGTGAGCACTGTGAGCAGAACCAGTGGCTCAGCACCAGCATTTAAATGTTGCCTGTAAATGTAAACCTGACACCCACACACTGATCTGAGCTTTATTTTGCTGGCTCCCCTTCTGCACCCATGTGATGACCCCCTAACTGAGTGAGGCAGAACATCAAAATATGTGAGCTGCACATCAAATCTTGATGCTTAAAGCACCAAAATAATGGTCTTCTTTTCAAGCAGAGACACCAAAGTCCTGTGAACCACTGCAGTACTGGAGGAGGTAAGAGCATGGCAGAGCTTCCATCCTTGTCCATGGCAGCTCTGCAGTTGGTCTACTCAGATGCTCTGAGATTAAGAAGGAACTTGAGGAAGGAGAATTGGGGGAGGGGGGGCTGCAGTCACTTAGATTTAATCTGAATTTTGGTATGCAACACTAGAATGTTAATATAATAGACTTGGCTCTTTTTTTCCCCTAAAATTCAGGTAAGTTTCCGTGGTTTCACATTTTTTCTTCTTCAGCCAGGCTCTTCACTGCAGGGTAAGAAGTTGACTCTGTGGATGGAAAGGCTGGAATTGCTTTCTGAGTGTAAGTGCCTGTCTCATCAGTTCCAAAACCACGTGAAGCCCATGGCAGAGCCCCGAGGGTAGGGCAGGACTGAGAGCAGCCCCCCAGCAGGACAGGGAGCACTGGACCCACAAGTGACAGCTGTGACACACTCTGCTGTCCAAACCCCTGAACTATGGACATTGATGGGGCAACCTGTGAACAAAAATACTTGACAATTATGAATTTTGTGAATTCAGTTCCTGTTTACTCAACGTGTCCTTAAATCAAGTTTCAGATTGAAAAAAACCGTGCCAAATACTGTTACTTTTGTCATTTAACACATTGTGACTTAAGAACATTGAGAAATCCCCCAGGCACATGTCACACCAATTAGGTGCTTTCAATAGTTGAATAAATCTGAATAATAAATTCAGTTACAACCTCTGTGTGCATTTTGGATGACATGAGGCCACACTGATGTTTATTTATCTGAGGATATACACTTAATGTGAGAAAAAACCCCAAACTTTTCCCACAGCAAAGTCCAGCCATATCCATTTCTTGCACACACTTGAAGGAACTGGAAGTCTCTTAGAGAGATTAACTGGTTTGTGATAAATTCTTGTTCAAAACTCTAAGGTAGAAAAGACAGACATGTTGTGAATTCTAACATGCCCTCTTTCTAATTAGAATTAACCTATGTTCCTTTATTTTTTTTTTAGTTTCTGCTTTCTTTTTGCTTTCACTGAAAAGGCATAGGAAAAGACCAGTCTTTAATAAAACTTGTGTTGATTTGTTATTTATACTATATAAATATATTAATGTTTGTTGAGATCACTTTCTGTGCAGATAAATTATTTCAACAACTAAATTCTTGGCTCGGGACAGAACACAAATTCTTTACAAATGTATACACAGTGAAAAGATGAGAAATTTCCTACTTTGTTTCCCCAATATTTGACAATTCTGAAGGCAGGAAAACAAAACTTTGAGCACTAGACTCACAGACTAAGTAAATAAAGCTTAGGGGAAATCTTGACTCCCCTACAGTTGTGTTATAACCCCTCCTGATCACTCTTTGTCATAACCTTATACTTAATTGTGAGCCAAATAATTACTTTGCACTAAGCATTGCATAAACTTCATATTAATCAATTTAGGGCATTAGAAGCAATTTCTGTTGAATCCTTATTTATCAAAGTTACCATAAATAAAAAGCACCTGAAAACAGTGGCTGAAATTAAGGGAGCCTGGAGGCAGTGCTGCTCTGCAGCTGTCCATGCTGCCCTGCTGGCTTATGCCAGCTCTGAGGTGTCCCCTGGTGTTATAACAGGAGCAGGACCAGCCACTAACTGCCCAAATCTTTCCTGAGAAATCAGATCAAATGCCCCAAGATGCAGAAAATGGATCAGTTTAGATGTAAAACAGAAGAGATTTCAATTAATCAACAACAACAGCAAAACTGAAAAAGCTTTTATATGATGATTTTTTTTTCTTTCTTTGTTGCATGGGGTGTTGCCCACCCCTGTGAGTTTTCTGTGTCATCTAACCCATCCCTTGCTATGTCAGTGCAATAACCTCCTTTTTCCTGAGCCACACTTCACCTGCTTTGGTTCCACTTTGCTTCACTGTAGGAAGTACTGGCCAATACTCTGTGCCCTGTAACATTTAGGTGTTTGCAGTGTAATGCCAACCCCACCCACATTACACAATGAGCAGCCCTTGGAATAGTTTGCAAGGGTCACAGTGCTCCCTTCTGAATCTGCCTTCCTCAAAGTATCTCCTTGCAGAAGCCAAACTTTATGATCTTGCCTTTTGGCACATCCTGTGCAAAGCTATGCTTATTCAAACAAACACTGTTTACTGCACTATTGATGCTCAAAACAGTAAAAACAAAC
Organism: Dicaeum eximium; assembly: GCA_013396995.1. Taxonomy (NCBI): domain Eukaryota; kingdom Metazoa; phylum Chordata; class Aves; order Passeriformes; family Dicaeidae; genus Dicaeum; species Dicaeum eximium. The sequence goes on from VWZP01006414.1 coordinate 1,223,109, forward strand.
ATAATATAACCCCTAGTGCAGCAGAGGAATTGTAGGTCAGGGATGTGAAGCCCAGTCTCACTGATACTTATTACAGAGAAAATCCCTGTAAGGTGAACATTGCCTGGGTTAAAAGCAGAGATGGAATATGAACAGAAAGACAGAATAAATCAGCATCTTAGGAATAGCTGACAGTGTGACCCTTGCTCTGTTTATCCTGTTGACACTTGGTTCCTCACCTCTAACTGCAAATATGCATCTGAGGCTTGGGGGGATAACAGGGTATAAAGTTTTGATTTGAGCTCACATGGTATGGCATGCCAAGAGAAGTACAGCACTCAGGTCATCCATCTCAAATTAGTGCCAATAAAACTTTTCTGTACTTTCTCTGAGGCTTATATGATGCTCTCATGTCAGTGCTAGTGGAGAATCAAGTGCCTACATCACACTGCCATGATTCTGTCTCTGTGTCAGATGTTTTGGGTACTACTGCCCTGGAAGCCACAAAAAAGGATGTACAAAATCTAAATGCATGGAGCTATGAATATTTTGAGGTTATTATTGAAACAATTTTTTTTTAAATCTCTCTGCTTAAAAACCAAATATTTTTATTTGTCCCAGGCCATGTTGTCCCAGTCATGCAGAACACCAAAGAGGGTCTCCAATAATGGAAATCTCAATGGTGGAAAGCAAAATATGCAGTGGAGCTTTACTACATTGTTGTGAGTGGCACTGGGACAGACTGGCTCGAGGTGCAACCTCACCTCAGCCAAACCCAAGGCACCAGCTCTGCCCTGCTGCTGCTCACAGATTCCTGACCAGGAGCAGGAGTCTGGGGAAGCCACAGGCAGCAGTGTCCCTCTGGTACTGGATATTCAGGGAATAATCCCAACAACCCTTTACTAGCCTTAAAGGGATGGAAACAGAAGCTTTTGAGTGTCAGAACATACTGACTTTAACAGCTACACAGACATTTTTACAATTAGAAACAAATGCTTATATTACATAGAGAGACTGAAAATATCTCTGGTAGTTGTACTTGAAACCTTGTGCATTTTTAAACTTTTTTTTAATAGTGACAGACTCAATATTGCTTTTTTAAATGTGGGGAAAGAAAGTGATAGGAGAGAAAGAGACAAAAAAAGTAAAATCAGTAATGAAAAGAGGCTGTTTCAATGTGCTGAGTCCTTGAAAATTAGAGTTAATCCCAGAGAAAAGGAGTCACAGGTAAAGGGCAGGTGCATGAATCATTAGCACATTAATCTATGCAATAACTTCATATTTACTGTAGCTGTCTTAGGAAGCTTAATTTATTCTCCTTTTGCTCACAGAATAACAACAGTTTTGGCCAGAGATCTTTCTAATCAGTTATCTGCATTTGGTTTAACTTATTTATCCAGGAATACACTCCCTGATACAAAATGGCCAACCCCATTTCTCCTCCATTTTTAATACATTTTTTCCAAAGGAAACTTATCTCTGTGAAAAGATCACCCAGCAGAGATCCAAATCAACAACAAATACTGTTGAGCTGTCAGGCTCAACACCCTCCTTTGGTCTTTCCCATTTCATTCTCCCCCAGCTGTTTTCCCTAGTGGTGTAATGAATAGGCCAATTGATTTTGGTTTTAGTACAAGTATGCATTGCTCACTGAAACCCAAGGTCATCATTGTGCCTAGCAGTCCTTCCTCTAGCTAATGTTGCCAGACTTAAATGTCTTTTTCAGATATATTTAGTAAGCTTTAGCATTTGCACCAAAAATTTCAGGACTCGAGGCTTGCTTTGAGTTGTCCTTATTGCTGATTTTAAGCTTAAGTCACTGTGATCCAGATGTTTCAAGGAATTAAGGGAAAGTGTTGGCTGTAAAAAAAAATGAAGTATGACAGAAAGGGTCATGCTGGGGTCAGCAGTGTGTCCTGATCACTGTCAGGAAAATCTACCCACTCAAATGCTGTAAGTGGTGAGCATTAAAACAGCAGAGTTTGTTTATAGTTGATAAAGACTCATTAGGTGGTTGACAGTGAATTTTCCAAACATGATTTAAACATTTCTGAACAGTCCACGGCGACAACTAATTAAACTTTTAAGAAGTGGAAGAAGGGAAGAAGGAAATATAGCAAAACAGAGGTAGAGGAGAAAGATCTGGGTCACCAGCAGGGTCCCAGTGCTGCCTCTGGCCCAGTTCCTCTGGATGGTGGGTACACACAGAGCCCCCTCAGCTGTGCTGTTGTAGCTTATGCACATTCTGTTATTCTTGAACCTGGAAGGGAGCTGGGAGCTGGTGTGGTTTAAATCCCCCTCTGCTCTCTTGGAGATGCAAATGCAGTGCTGTGTCAAATTTGTTTTTAGAGATAGTTACCAAGATAAGGAAATTGGTCTGCAAAAAATGCTATCCTACCTCCACAAGACCCTCTTTTCTAACCCCACTTTGATTCATTGGTATGGTAACATTCCCTTTCTCTTCTACAAAGTGTTTGAGACATTAATTCCTTCAAGTTTACATGAACTCTTTCAGGTTTCAGGTTTTGAGTCTCTCACAAATAGTACATCCATGATGACCCCGTATGCCCAATTTCACTTGACACCTACAGCTGAGAACTCCTGAGTCTCAGTCTACTATCAGATTTCCTTTTATTGAAGAGAAACTATTTTTCACAAGGAGTCAGAAACATCAAGTAAACCTGAAAGGAAAATAAAACACAGAAGAGAGTTGGGGAACATAGAGACTGCATAAATGCTTTATGTCTTGCCTTGTATTCCACTTCAATTCATGGGAAACTGTGCTACAGTCTCAAGGTGTCGGAAAAGGGAACAAACTGTGCAACTACATGTATGATTCCTCACAAAAGGAAGAATTCTTGCTCCAGAAGCTGATCCAGCATACTGATGTGGTCCAGCAGGACGAGGTAGCCAGACAGCACTGCAAGCTCAGAAAGCTTTTCAAAGTTTGGCACTCAGGTTTCTGTCACCAGACTGCTTAAATCAGGGGTGACCACACAGAGGTGCACAGCACAAAAAGCATTGCCAGCATCTTTTCACAGAAATACACATTAGGATTGGGGAATGATCCTCTTGTCTGGCCCAGGAAATCCAGACTGTACTCTCACTGACTGCCCTCTGCCCTCAGTGGCTTCTCACCTGGGAAACTGAGGCAATGCTGCTCTTGGGCAATGTGCTTTCCATGTGAAACTGCTGTGAAAGAGCAAGTGAGTATTATTTATTGCTACTCACAGTTGATATGCCTAAATTGAGGAACCTGAGAAATGAGCACATGGATGTGTAGCCAAGGAGAAAGCTAAACTGCACCCTGTTTGGACCTCCACTCATGATATGGGGCTTGGGCGATGTGGCCAAACACGCTCATCCTACAGATTTGGAAGAGTCTGTGTAGCAACTGGCCTCAGACTTCATCCTTGATAATTGAGAGATTTTTCAGAACTGAATTTCTATAAATGAGTGGAACTTCTCCAAGAATACCAGTCCGTCTCCAAATGCTCAGAATTGGATACATGCTAGAAATGCAAGTTGTGTTTACTTTCCACTGCTGATAAACAAATCAGAAGCTCAAAGTAAAAATGCTTTCTCATGTTAGGCTTTTTCCTTACTCTTGTTCTGAAAGAACAGATATACGAATGATTTTACATACCTCTATTGAAAATGTCTGGAAAATGTCATTGCAGGCCACCATTTCTGTCAGAAGGACCCAGGTAGCAGAGGATGATTTATGTGATGCTGCTCTGTACTGACACAGATTGCAAAGTACATAGCACGAACATCAGTTTAACAAAGGACATTAAAACTATCTTATGATACAGTTTTCAGTTGAGACCATGTATAAGGCAGCTAAATATAAAAAAAAAAATCAAAAAAAGGTAAAGTTAAGGCAGGTAATAGGCAAAATTCTTTTTTTAGTTAATGTCTTTTCATTTAGTAATTCAAGACCCATGTGCTTCTTAAAACACAGTATAAAATTTATAAAAGCAGCTAAAGCAGTCATTCAAACTCTGTTTTCATGTCTGCAGCACACAACTAGTGCTGGAGGTCACTGCAGGGTTACACCCACCGCCACTGAGAGGGGGATTTGGTTAATGAGACCAACTACTGGACTATCCATTGATTCTAATGCTTTTCAGTTCGTGACTCCTTCGACTAAAATGAACTTTCTGAAGATAGGGTGAGGATATTTTTTTTTCAAGATCTGACATTTACTTTTCTCCTCTTCCAATACACTGAAGTAATCTCTCAGTGGAGATCACAACAATACATGACTGGATAACCCAGCACTTCCTGCTGCCTTCTACATTTTCTAATTTGTTTTTGCACACACCCGAACTCAAAAAGGTCAGCTCCTGAACACCGCACACTCCTTTTGCTCTTCAGAGCTAGGCAGGTTTGGAGCACTGAGCATGGGTTGAAAATGGGCAAAAGTGAGCTGCATTGAAGCTGTGACAGTACTGCTGTGTGGGGCAGCTGGGCACTTGTCCCCTCTGATGTCACCAGAGCCCCCCAGTGACAGCTCATGATGTCAGCTGGGGCTCTGGGTGGAGCTCAGGTGGAACTCACACAGAACCAGAGAGTTTATAACCTCTGGAGGAAGGGACAGCCACTTGGGAAGACTACACAGCCTTTGAGGTGTTGGGCAGAGAGGAAATCAGAAGGGCCAATGTCTGAGTGGAAGTTAACTTGGTCAGTGCCCTAAAAAGATTGGACATTAGGAAAAAGTTCTTCACAGAAAGAGTCAGTGGGCATTGGGGCAGGCTGCCCAGGGAGGTGGTGGAGTCACCATCCCTGGGGGTGTTTAAGAAAAGACTGGATGTGGCACAGGGTGCCATGGTCTAGTTGAGAAGGTGATGTTAGGTTAGATAATATTTGTATGACTTCTACTCTGTCAACAAGGAGTTAATTCTCTACTGAGTCTCAAGGGCCAATAAAAAATGGACAAATTAGAACAAAATGTGGCTGGAGAGGGGAGTCTGGATAGGGCAGCATTTTTCTCTGAGGCCAGGAAAGGAAGGAAAGCAGCTGAACTGTTACTGTTATTGAGGCAGGTGCAGAAACAGTTACAGGAAGAAAATGAGAAAAACAAAAATTGGAAAAGAAGGTATAGATGATGCTGAAGCAGGCTGCTAATCTCCCAGCACTGTCCGGATTAGAAAACTAATTACATCTCCTGAAGGAAATGGAAATACAGGGAGTGATGCCTGTGATAAGGAACTAGGGGAAAATGATCCTTTATCTCTTTCAAATCCCCCCTGCCACCTGCATGAAGCCAGATCCACTACAAAACCTTGGGGTGGATGAGGACACCACACCCAGAAAATTACCCAATTCCACCCAATTCAGGTGGCTGATTTGCAGGAGCCCTAAGTCAGGCAGGACTGAAATCCAGCCTGGAATGGAATCCTACCAATGCAGACATAATAACAGCCCATACATTCAGGTTCCAGTTGGTTCCTGTCAACAATAAAATTTCTAACAGGTACAGGAGAGCAACACTCAATATTAAAGCAGCAGGATGCTGAGAAGGTGGGTGTATGACCCAGATGGCAAAGAGTTAAAATCACCAGAGTAAATGGAGCAAATGCTACCTGCTGAACTGCAAACATAGGGCTCCTGGGTGAGAGCAGATGTCGGCCTCCCACTTTGCAATTTAAGATCACACTGAAAACACTTTGGGTTTCAAAGTTCTGAGCTACAGAGCCTGGTGTCTGTGGGCCAGCAGCGTGTTAACCCTGACACTAAAGAAATCCAGAGGCTGCAGTGCAGCTCCATGGGGTGCCTGTACTCCCTAGTTCAAGGATTGCTGGTGTATCACAGTGCTGGATTTTGTTTTGGTGCAAGATAGAATTGCTAAACCTGATTTGGCCCCACTGCCAGCTGCAGTACCAGCACTGCAAACCCAACAGCCACGATAAAAGCAGCCGAGTGCTGGGGCATGGATGGGGTGGTACCAGACTGCACAAACTGTAAAAAATGCCTTGTCTGAGACTTCCACGTTAAACCTGAGATGACAGAGAGAAGCAGTCACTAGAGGGAGACAGTGCAATTTCATAGAACAACAACTCCAGAAAACTTTTCAGTTGGAAAATTAATAAAAAGCCAGAAAATCTGTGCCTGTGGGTCTCATGGGTTAATTTGCTGGTATTACCTTGCCTAGTGAACTCAGAACTACAGGATCAACAGCAATATTTGCCCATGTTGGAAGAAGATAATAGATATTACAGAAAAAGAAGAACTAGCCTGTCCATTTTTCTGTCATAAAGAGTATTCACTTTTAAAATGCTTTTTCTGAGAGGCTAAGAGAAAAGATTGTCATAGTCTTTATACCTGTGTATCTATTGCATGACTAAAAACTCTTCTACCTCAAGTGATAATTCCTTTTATTTTGCATTTTTAGCCTCTGAATGAATTACTGTTCATTTAGCCATGAAGAAATTAAAGGCCCTGGTATACCTTTTCTTAGCCCCTACTGACTTCCAATCTATGAAGTACTTAGTGATGTACAAATTTATTTGAAAGTGACAGACAAGCTTCTTGAGGAGCAAAACTTTATGACCTACTAGGAATTAAGGAAACATGATGAGGCAGTGATAGAAACACATTTGTTATATATTGGATTTAAACTACATTCAATTTTAAGTTTTAAGGTCGAGGCAGGAAAGTTTACAAATTCACAAACTGCAGTCATTCCTCTTCTTCATTCTCAATTCTTGCCTGTAGCTCTCTGTTCCATCCCTTTCCCCACTCTTCTTTGCCTTGTGTTGCCTGTGTCAGGATCATCCATGACCCCAGGGTTAGCCTTGTGCATGTGCCCAGTCACAGGCTGACCAGATGAGTCTAAGGAAAGATGCTAAGAGAGGGGCAGCACAAATTATGACATTTCACAAACAGCTTCATTAAAACAAAGACCTGGATAAAGCAAATTGCTCACTGGATTCTTTGCCAAGAGTTCCTGGGTCAGTGAAGTCAACAGGTTTAACAGTAATGAGGAAATGCTGACAAAACACTGAGGACTGGCAGTAAAACACCAGTTCCTGATCGGGGCTATAAGAGGATTGAAGATACATTTGCTTCCAGGACCTCCTCACACTTCTCAAAGGTTTTTCCAATACAGAAAATTCCTATTAGTTTAGCTGTGCTGAGTGAACAACATCTTCCATGAGAGAATTGTTGTCACATGGACATTTTTTAAGTTTCTTGGATGCAAACGTGCTGAGTTTCTCCTTACATGGGAAAGCTCACTTCTAAGCACAGATTTCTGTAAAAACAAACCTTTGTGTGTGTGTGTGTTTAAAGACAAATGCATTCTTTTGCCCTGTCTCCCACATGGGGGATGGGAGCCTTTCTTTTCTCAACCTATGATACAGAGGAATGTTATCTCCCTGACTTTTTAAGCATTTTTTGGCATTCTAGCAGTTTGGGTACTGAGCATGGAGACAAAAAGATGTTAGCTCAGAACCTGGGCACATGTAGCCCAAATTCCTTCTGAACAATGGAGTCATTTTAATAAATCATATAAGCCTTCTGATATTGGAGTCAAAGAATCTTGATTCACTCCCAACAGGACACCGGCAACAATAAATTGTTTATGCTAATCTAATCACCATTATTCATTTACAGCAGTATTTACACCGGGGGCTACCTAAAATGGCTATTTCAGTTTTTATAAAAATGAATTTTTAAAATATGAGTCTTTATATAAAATGACACAGACCTGATTTTAGATAGACCTAGAAGTATGCAAAATCAGCACTGGATGCAAAAGGTGGTAGTCCAATACAAGACATTTGTAAGATGCTTTACCAATATCTATGATGAGTGTCATTTATGGAGCAAATGTGCTGCCCAAGGCCTGCTTTATTAGAAAGGGCTGGGGTCTATCTGGGGTGTGACGAGAGATTTCCGGAGACAGGGAAGCTCTTTGGACACGTGGTTTATTGCTCGTGGGGACAGCCAACCTGACCAGCTCCAGCTGAAGCGTGGTCCTAAGGGGCTGAACTTCCTGTTACAGTCCCATTTATTCCCTTCTATGCTGAATACTCTGGTTAGCATCAACCAACCAGTACAGGGTACAAAACCTACAGAATTTATATACAGCCTATGAGAACTATTATATTACCATACTAAAAACCTGGCAAACCCACCTTTTTTCCCTATCACCTGGCAGGGCCCAACCCCTTATCCCTTTGTCTGAGGAGCTGTATTGTTCAATCATCAGGGGCCTGGTCTTCAGATAACTTAATCACCGTCTTCTTGCTTCGCATTCTATAGCTCAAATCTTGCTTTCAGCTCTATCTCTTCTGCAGGTTTTACATTCTTAAAATCTTTCACCAATAAACCATCTCTGCAGGGCCTTCCTGCATCATCCTCCCCAACACTGCTTTCTATTTGTCTTTCAAAGCCTTTTGAAAAAAAAAACTAAAGCATAATCAGCTTTAAACTATTTTATGTTCTGAGTCTTCAGGGGAAATAATAATTCTACATGCTTCTCCTGCCACTCATGACAGCACTGAAAACATCATCCTTATTAGTTCTGCTTGCAACCTCCAAGGGCTGCCCTTGAGTATGACAAAGAATGTTTGTTTTCTTTTACTAAAATCACAGGTTTACTTTTATTGTTAAAACTTTAAGGAAAAAAAAAACCTTTATCCTGTCTTCAGTCCTTTCATCTGCCTAAATCTTATCCAAATGACAAAGGTAATTACATAAATTACAGACAGTGAAAACTGGTGTATTCATTTACTCAGGGCTGAAAATGAAGGGAATGAATATACAAAGCAGTGTGATGTACCACTTGTGAGGAAAAAACACATCAGCAAACTGAATTAACTGCTTATTGGCAGCATCTTTGAACTGCATCTGGCTTTTATGAGAAATAATGTCACTTGCCACCTAGTTCTCACTGATGTCACCAATCAGATGGAAGAGTGAACTGCCAGCTCCTGCCTTTCACCAGAAGCAAAATCCCACACAGAGGAGTCACCCTTCTAAATTCACAGGATCTGGACAGATTCTGTAAGAATGAACATTTCTTGTGGAAACACCGTTTCTGCTAAATTGGCTTTAGATGCACTCCTGCCTCAACCCCATGCATTACACATTCTCAATATATTTTTAAAGATTCAAAGAAAAAGAGTAATTCAGAAACCCTGCCGTTGGCATACCTTAATGGGTTTTTTTCCCCAAATCCTTGCCCCTTGTCACAATATTCCACATATTTTTTAGTTTGGGAGATCACTGTGGTGCTGCCTTGGATGGAGAGGTGAATTCACCTGGCTGGTCCAACACAAAGAGCATGGAGGCTCTGTGGTGATGGATGTGATTTCTAAAAGAACCAAGGCTCCTCACACTCCTGAAGCAGTAAGGACTGGAAACCCTCTGCAAAACAGACCTTTCTTGTCTCTGAGGAAGGATCTCTTGCGTTTTTCTCCTTGCGCTCTGATTTGTGGTTTTGCTCAAGGGAAGTAGTGAAGAGAGGCTGCTTGAATCATTTCAACTAACTGGTTTCCATGCCTTCAGAGCTGCCAGAAAAGGCTTCTGTGCCATTTCCAGGACTCTGCCTGTACATATTATACACCAAAAATTCTTCAGACGGGAAAGCAGATCAGATTTGGGTGAGAATTTGCATGAAGTTCCTAAAGCAGATGAATTAGCTGTCCAGATTGGTGTGCAATCCACAGATTATTACAGACAGGGGCTCTGCTCCTGCTTCCATCCCTTTAAAACCCCTCTCCTCATGGGTGCTTCTTTGGCACAGTAATGAAATTTCACTCACATAAATACCTTCAATGTTTATTTCAGAGTAACCTTACTGGATTTACTTACTTTTGGACAATTACTTCAGGCACTTCAAAATACTGTTAATAATTCAGATAAGTAGCAAGAAAAATGCATCATTTATTTATACTCATTTGCTACTCCCAACTTAATTCAAGGTGTCATCTACAGATAAAAACTATTGCCACTAATATAATACCTTCTGTATGACACAGTAGACATTTGGAGAGATCATTAAGATGACAGTCTCTGTATCCCATGTTAATTTAGCTTTTTATTGTTTCTGAATGCCATTCATTTATTACTGTGGATGCAATTTCTGAAAATGCATTAGTGTTGGAAATCCCTAGATTGTTGTAAATTAGGGGAATAATCCTTTTCTTTTCCAGCAGGTGTTATTTGAGTGTCACTACAAACCTCTATATCCCTGCTGCAAAGTGCAACACATTTTTCTCCTTGCTATTTGAAGGTACTCATCCAAAATTCCACGCCACCAAACATTAATTTGTTAAAAAACCAGTCTGGTTTTCTTCTACCACAATGTTTTGTTTAGTCATTGTAATGACTATTCATATCCTTGCCCTAATTACCATCATGCTAACATGGCCTTACATCCTCACTGCTAATGCTCCAACTTCCCCGTGCAGAATTGCTGCTCTCACCAACAGGTAGTTACACTGCTTTGCTGGAAATTGTTGTGCTCAGAATTGCACCAGACCACTTCAAAGCTATTAAAATGAGGCATCAATCTAGCTTTTACCAGAAGTGCTTCTGAAGTGGTTTTGGTTTTTTCTTTTTCTAAGTTGTTTGTTTTCTCTTCTGGTTCTTCCTGAGTGTGAAATTAAAAGCAGCGAAGCAGCGTCTGTGTCCCATTCTGCAGTTTCTGCTGCCCTCTGATGGGTGCAGTGATAGAACAGCTTTGGGAACTCGCTGATTTTACTGCGTTGAGCTTGTTCAAAGTGAGGGATTTAAGCCCCTTTTTCTGCTCCTCAAGTGAATACTAAGCAAATACAAGGGAATACATGAGTTGCTGTTTATGCCCTCTCTTTCTCAGGTGATCATTTATATTTCTGTAAAGGACATGAAAAGAAAATATAGCTACTCACTTCTTTAAGAGAAAAAGAAAGAAAAAATAAGGGATTTTAGGTTTCAGCTTTGGCAGAGTTCTTACTCATACTTCAGCTTAAATGTGTGGCCTCTCTGAAATCAGTCTAAACATGGTGCACCATGAGATTAAACACTGCATGCTTGCTCTCCATCACAGAGTAACTTAGCGGTTTCAAGCTGTCCTTATTAGGTTTGAAGCCTCTCAAAGACACCTTTTGCCACATCTTGTCAGATGGATCTTGCTCCTGCTTTGAAGTCCTTGCTCCTCCTAACTGCATGTGTGGTAGGAGCCAAACTCCTGTCTGCAACACGAGCCTGGCACCAAGTGCTGATCCACTGAAGGCTCCCACTCCTGCCCAAACATTTCCCTCTCCCTCAAAGGGCTGAGATCTCTACTCATGCCCCCTCCAGCACCATATTGGTATTTACTGATGGCAAAACCCCACATTTTTTTCAAAAGGTACAGACATTATGCTGCATCCTTGACCAAGTCATGTATGTAAACTCCTTCATGAAGAGACTGGGTGCCAAAAAAAAAAAAAAAAAAAAAAAAAAAAAAAAAAAAAAAAAAAAAGCTGTAATACTAGTGGCAAATTTCATAAGCATCAGCAAAGACAACAGTACATTAAACATGATCTTAATTTGTGACATGCCTTTGAAGTTATGCTACACGCTGAGAATGCTGACACCATACACGTGGCATGTTCTGTGCCCTCATCTGCACTGCCCTGCACACAACAGGGATGGGCAATCTTGCTTGGAACTGAGAGAATCCAAATCAAACCCAAGTAAAATATATATATTTACTCATTTCACTGATGGAAATTATCAGGGTAAGAAAGTTTAGAACAGCAAGATGTTTTCCTTTGAAATAAATAAAGCAGATTTCCATGGTTTATTTTTAATGTATTTTCATTCTCTTGAAGGAATTCTAATAAGGATTTCCAATGAACTCTCCTGTTTACTCTCATGTCACACATACACTTGACCAAATGAAGTCAAAACTTCTCTCTGTGACTCTTTACAATAGGTAAGCTTTGGTTCTAATTATGACAGGTACAGTACTTGCTGCTGATAGCTCTTTTAGCCTATTTGGATTTCTGTTAAAGCCATTGGCAAGGATGTTATTTATTTAATTAACTTTCTGGACACCACTTTCAATGAACCAACTGTAATTACTCCATTCCCTCTGAAGACTTTACCTACAGAATGTACTAAAATATTATTTCTGTCTGATAACTTTTCCTCATCTCAATACCTTTGCTATGCTTGGGATGTGTTGAAGGCTTAAAAGTAAAATGGTCTGATCTCTAATTAACTTCTTTCAAACTTGATGGATATATTAAGAGAAGAGACAGGATACAATGAGAGCCAGACAATTGTTAATAAAAGTTTTTTTTTATTTCCACCCCTGAAAAACAGAATCTAATCAAGAATATTTGTATACCCCAAGCAATCCTTTATGTTGCCCTTACAAAAAGAATCACCATGTTCACAGAAGCGAGAAAAAAATAAAAAGGATGAAGTCTTTTTGATTTGCAGTTAGAAACCTTACACTACAAAGAGGTAAATGAAAACTGAAGTGAGCTATTTTCTATGTAGGAAGAAGATGAGATGGTGCCAGATATGGAAAGATTCTAGCAGCAAAGAGTCCAGGTTTAACACCAAAAGGGCCAACTAAAGCAACTAAAAGCAACATTTTCAGTGCTTCTAGAAAACTTTAGTAATCAAAACTATACAAAACAGGTGAAAGATTCTTAACAGCCTTCTGAAAATGAAGGAGCTACTGAAGGGCATTGTTACACAAACATAACCCTCTTTAGGAAGGCTTGGGGTAGAGCTAGGAAATTATAGACCTTGGTAGTAGGCAAGATCCTAAAGATATTAATAAGAGATGAGATCACAAGGAACACAGACCGGGCAAAATAATTAATGGGCATAATCCACTTGGATTTCAAAGAAGTATTTGACATAAAACTGTGAAGTAGATTAATGTACAATGGTACTAAGCATAATACAGAAGGTGTCATCCTTGAGTGCCTAACGAGAAGCACGGGTACACCCTACACCTACCCACGCTGTCTGCACTCTTGGGGAAGTAGGACAAAATGTAATTCATTTAACAAACAGACTGCAGAATGAGGCTAATTTGCTGTCCTGAGGCTGCTGGTCTCTTAAAGATACAGGGGACACATTTTGCTCTCAGTGCCACAAGTGTTGTCAGTAGAGATTTCCCTCAGTGGGTGCTGAAGGTTATATATATTCTGTGTCAGGTATCATAGTTTCTTGTCAAACTAAATTATTTTGATTTGTTGGTAGTAATTTGGGTTTACAGCAAGTGGAGATGAGATAAGTATTTAGTCATTCTTCCACAGCATTGAGTTCTTTGATGGTCACTTTTAGGAACCTGATTTGGTATCCTTTATCTATATCAATATAAATCCTGGGCAAACCCAAGAAAGCTGTTCCATTAAAATGAATAAAAAACCCTAGCACTGAAAACATTAAATGTGTACTTTGGGCCTGGTTGTCTGAAAAGACAATTGCATCAGCTAGAAGAGAGAAATTGGCTTATGTCGCTTCTTTACTGCTGATCCCTTGTAATGCCAAAAGGAAGTTCCAGCCATTTACAAGCTGACGTATATAAAATGTGAATCCACTGGGACACCATAAGTCTCCTTTGGAAACCCTGTCACCATCATCAGCTCAGGCTAATATCAGCAACTGCTGTGATAGCTGTTCAGAACAGTCATTCCTTTTCCAAAGTGTAAAGTTGAAATGGCAAGATAAAGTTGCTGCTCACACTGGTGTTGTTGCTTCAGCCGGTTATATTTATCCCATTACCACTGCAGAGCTTGGCAGGTCGCTGAGGCATCGTGATGAACCAAAGTTAATGATAGCAGGGAAGCCAGCTCTGTTCCAGATTTGTCATGTGGGTGTGATGCCATGTGCAGTGGACTGCAGTATCAATGAAAGGATCAGAAAGGAGTCAGCTGATCACTACAGATTCAGTGCCTGAAAATGACCCCACATCCACAGCCTGAGCCTCCCTCGGGCAAAAGGCAATCCCAGAGTGTACTTCTGGAACTAGGAGGGACTGCCAGCAGGAACTGGCCCAGAAGGGTGTGTGTCAAAGTGCTGATGGATGTCTAAGTTCAGCTGGATAACTGGAAACAAAATTTGACTCAAATCTGCTGACAGCCATTCGAGTGCAAGTCACACTGACACTCAGGTGCATCCTCTTGGAAGTTTGGGTTATTTTGGTGGTGGTGATGTGGTATCAGAACATGTTCTGAATTTGGTCTTGGACCCTATCAGAAGTATTACCAGCACTTGAAAGTAAAAAAGTTCCAATAACTCTCTCTACATCATAGACCTCACCCAAACTCAGTCCTCTGACTTAGCAAAGTTGCACAACCTGGGTTGGGAAATGAAGGTTTCAGCTATTTGCATCTACCTTTTTGCTAACAATGCTCACCTTTTGGATCCCTACCAGGTGAGAGTTTCACACATCCCTTGCCAAAAGGAAGAGAAAGCCACAGAAACAATGTATTCAATCTGCTTCTTGCCCGTGCCACAGATTTCTTATACAACTCGTTATAGGGTGCCCTAGGGTGGGCAATCTGTGGCACCCTTTCTTGTGAACAAAATGCACTATAAAAAAGAACCTTGTATTTTTTCTTTATTATGTCTTCAGTCTTCATCAGAATAGTCACAAACTGTTATAAAATAAAAGAAGGGAATCTAGTTACCAAGAGACTTTTGGAGATGACAAATAAAATACCCCAATCTTTGCTCCCTGCAAACATTAAAAATGTCCAGGAGAAGCATCTCTCTATACTGAAGGCTGGTATTTCCAACTTTTCACTGGAAGCCTGGCTAGTTTCTTGGCTACTGCTTCCTCTCAATCCTCCTCTGCATCTCCTTCATTGATACTTCAAGCTTTGGTCATTCTGATAGGGTGGATTAGAAATAACATGGAAAGAAACATGTGAGTGTAGCAACTAATGTGGCAAAGGAACTTTGAAAAAATGTAATTATGAAGCCTAAGAATGATCCAAATGCTTTACTACATGATCTAATGGAAGAGGAAAACCAAATTCACCGATTTCTTAAAGCAGAGAGAAAATGACCACTGGACAAAGAAATAGTACAACATTTATCCAGTATGATGCATCCCAACACAGAAAAATCAAATAAAGCCAGAAGGAATAAGATTTACTGAAATGATTCATGAGTATCAAAGGCCTAGGGAATGCAGGAGCTGGCACAGAATATAAGATGTTTCTGAAGAGTCATGGCTGGAACAGTTTTTTTTCCCATGCATAAACAGACTTTTCTTCTCTTTGGGCAACACAGTTCATCACAAAGAGTTATCAAAAATATAATCAAAAGCGACTTTTGACCCCATGACAAAAGCATTGTACATTAGTTCCAAGCTCTGCTAAGTTTTATTTTTCTTACATGGATTCTGAATTTGATACAGTTATGACTTTAGACCCCTGAGCTTTGTGGCCTAGAGCAAGCAGACCCAATCTAGCCCAGAATTCAGACTGCACAGCAACAACATGAAAACACTTCTGTCCACCTTATTCTCTGCTGGAGCCTAGTGCCAGGCTAAATACAGAACATGGTCCATTGTTCTATATGATTTGAATTAGAATTGTTACCAAACTGACAATCACTTAGAAAATACGTTCTTATTAAGAGTGTTTCTGTTAAAACATCTAGACAGCAACAGTGTAAATAGGTTAGCATAATAAATACTTCTCATCTGCACTCACCTAGGAGTTTTATCAGAAGGGTGCTAATCTCTAAACAGCTTACTCATAAAGCATTTTATTAACTGAAAATTATCAGACTGCATCTTTTCATGCAATGTATTAGAATACAGCCATTACTTAGAAGTCAATTCTGCTGAGCCAACCCCTCACAGTTTCAGATTCATGCAGCACCGTGGCCATAAAATTACCACGGCTTACCAGGCGTAGTGAGAGGCTGGGCTTTTTCAGAGAGCACACAGAAGCCCAGGGTGGGGAGAACAGGGATGTCAATATCCTGAGCCTTCTGCAAAGCTGTGGAAAAAGATACAGATGGCCAACAGATCCCTCCATCTTCACGGATGCTTGCCTCCTTTTGCTGTAAAGTAATGACCATGGAAGTGCTCCCTTTTGGTGTGCTATCTATAAACTGAGGGCTGTGCTGCTGCGCTGGAGGTTTAGCACTAAGGATTCTGTGCTTTCTAAGTCCTATAAAGGATTTCAGGGAGTAAGGGGTACTCCAAGCCGTGAGTCTGCCTGAATCTGTCTGTTCAGACTTGTGACTAATTGAGCATCTCACAAAATGAAGGAAACCGAGGGAGGGCGGTACCAACCAGGCATGCAAATTAAATTGTTACAAAGATATGTGTTGAACAACTTCAGATAAAATGAATCACATTACTCTGAAAAATTATAGTCTGTACAATTATGGAGACTGGAGATACTTTTAATTACCCCGTGTTCATTATCTACGTAAAATACTTTGGGAAGGATGAATAGGAGATTCGTTAGGAAGTACATTTCTGATGTTTATTATTTAGGAAGCAATCATTTTATATAAGCTAAACTGTTTGCTTTAAATGAACACTTGGAGAACAAAAAAAAAAGGTTTTTTTGTATTTTGGAAAGCAAGTGTCTCAATAAAACTATTTAACTGTACTGGCAAAATCACAAGCAAGAAAAAAATTAAACTTCCTCACAATTTCAAAGCAAATTTCAGGATTTGATGGCATGTATTACAAATGCTATGGTGGAACTAATGCAGGTACTTTTCCCCCTATTTAAGGAAAAACCATCCTTTGTATTCTTTTTTGCCAGTGTTAAATGGCTATGAAATTTTTCTATTCCAGCTTCATACACACTTTGACCCTGCTCTTCCCTATTCACTTGGTTTCAGGGGTATTAGCCTGCCCTAGTAAAATCTAGATAAGACTCTCAGCTTACAATGACAACTGGGAGGGCTGAAATGGAAATACAAAATGACAGTACAAGTTTCTCTGATATCTGTGGCTCCTGTCATTAACAACCAAAACTCACACAGCAAGGAAAATCTGCACATGTTCATAACTCACAGAGCAGAAAGCCCAGAAAAAAATTACCTTTAGGAAGAAAGATATTGCATGCTTAAATCTCTTTCAGCTTACAAGAGTATATCTTTCTCTTGATTCTCTTCTCAGATATTAAGGGTCTGAATCTGTGCACATCAAATCAGTGGAAAAATCTTCCAGCTGTGTTAGGTTTAAATGTGCTCCTCAAAAATCTAAAAATAAAACCAGCTGTGATGGGTCTAAGAGTTAATTTCTGTACACAATGTAATTTTTCTATAGTTACTTGAAAAATAATCAGTGCTGGTCCCATTTGAATATTGTCCTAAAACTTGCCTCATCCTTACACAAAACTGAATCAAACAGCAAATCACACAGCTTTTGCAAGTCCTTTCAAGCTTATTGACTTCAGTAACATTTTTATCTGAGTGAAGCTGCCGTGCTGACAGAATTCAATAGCACAAAGTCACTCCTGGAACTCCACCAGCTCCCTCTATGTACACCTTGGCAGACACACTACAAGACTGCAATGAGATAGGAAATAGAAGTGGCGAAGCTCAGCCTCCCCTGTGCTGATGGGTTCCAGAAGATTTATGGTGCTGCTGCGGAAGGCGCAGGGCCAGGCGTCCTGAGCACCCTCGCTCCGGGGATACTCGCGAGTTTTGTCTGCGCTTCGGGTCTGGCTGCCTTCCCACGCAAACCAGGCATGAGGATTAGCTTCTGTGCCAAAGGAAGCACAGATAATTTTGCCTTGACTTGAATGTTAACAAGTAGCAGACCCTGTGTGAGTGAGGTTTGAAAAGTCATTTTTAAAAGCAGCTTTTTCTTTAAACTTCACTGTACTTTCCAATTACTGGCAAACTGAATGGCTTTCACTAGAAACCACATGCAATACAGCTGGTAACTCTGGGTAACAGTTTTGGAGTGGAATCCTTGAATCCAAGGATGAATAACACCATTCCAGCTCTTACATTGCTGAAGGTACATTTTCAAAGGCATGTGCAGACTCTGAAACAAAACATTTCCTTGGGGACAAGACAGACAAAAGAGTAAGTTTTTAAACCTACAATAGCAGTGGTTGTCAGCTGCTGTCTGATGTGAAAAAGCTCAAGAACATGCTTTGTGTTTTACTGCAATAAAGGATTGTGTGGCAACATAAAAATACATAGTTATCTGTCTTTGGAAATTAGCAGCTACCTTGTTTCACATATAATTGGACATGTTTGTTAAGAAAACAATTCTCACAGATGTTGAAAAATATGATTTTTTTAACATCACACTATTATTAGTGAAAAGTGAAATACTTATCCTGATTTGTTTACTGCTTCACTTAGTTCCCTGATATTATTTGACTGAAACACGGAGTATTTACTTTCTCTTCTCCACTAATTTCATTGTAATAATGAAGATTTTCATTAATTTTAACTTGCATTCTCATTCCCATTCAGTAGTGTTTACTACTGTGTTAGCACAGATTTGACATGAAGGAAAATACATTGCTTGGAAAAGATGTTCTGTTTCTGTGGTGGAAAGACGCATGTCTAATTAAAGGCTTATTTAAAAGGTGTTAG
Organism: Dicaeum eximium; assembly: GCA_013396995.1. NCBI lineage: Eukaryota > Metazoa > Chordata > Aves > Passeriformes > Dicaeidae > Dicaeum > Dicaeum eximium. The sequence continues at coordinate 1,241,628 of VWZP01006414.1, forward strand.
TTCCCTGAGGTATGTCTCTCTGAAAGTCACCATCCATATTGTTTTTCTTTTTTTTTTTTTTTCCCTCTGCCCCCTGTGAACTTTGTCTATCTTTTCAAACTACTGGCTTGAAGAAAACCACCCATCCAGATTTTGTCTGGTCATATAACTCAGGAGAATTGCTGGAATTTTCTGTCCTTTATTTGCTTGTTCTTATTCTTGCAGTACCTAACAGAAGGTTAATCAGAACTCGTTTTCATGCTCTGATAACCTGTATAGAAAAAAATACAGAATGCTGGACTATGAGAGCCTTGATTAGTACAGAACAAATGTATCTTAAGCTATGCATGTTAGAATAGTTGCCCAATTTTATAAAATTTAAGTATTCCATATAAAACCAGCAGCAGGAAGTTCTTCCTTGTCTTCAGAAAATTTACTTCTATTCATTAAGCAGAAAAATGGTAGAATAAATTTCAGGAGTGTATATTTTCAAAGAGAGCAGAAGGTGTTGAATCTTTATTATTAGTGTCTCAGGGAAAACACTTCCGTAGACCATCTGGAATTTCCTAAAAAGGAAACATTAATCTAATTCCACCTGATGACAGCAGGATTTGTTTTCTGTTTTCATATGCTTTATATTAGGTCCCGTAACTGGAAAAAGCCAGTGGATCAAAAGAGAATCATAGTATTTGATACTGTGTGGCTTAATACTTTCATGGATTTAATGTTACTACCAAGGAATCCATGGCAGCTAGCAAAAGGACCTCAGCAAAAAGACAGATGTAAGATTATTTTTTTCATCAGTTGTCTTCCCATTCCATTTCGATTAGGGTACACCAAACCAGAAGAGCTGGAATCACCTGCTACTATTGACCCCAGCACCACCCAGAAAGAAGGGCCAGTGCTTTTCAGCTGGCTGGAGACAAGAGAAGTCCCTTGCTTATGAACTAGTGCCCTCAGCAAGCAAGTTAACTAACAGCTCAAACCCCACAGATGGCCTGGTGGCACTTTGGAAATAGAAGCTGTTTGTCTTCAGCTCTCCTGTGAGAAATGTCTGTGAGTGACTCTGCAAAATCTCCTTGCTGCACACACCAGTCCATGGTGTCCCGGCTCCAAAACCACCGAGGTCATGCTGTGCACAGTCCTTGTGCACCGCCAACACTGCCCTGTGCTCTGCCCTGGCCTTACATTATCATCACACCTGCAAAATACTCACATATGGCCCAGGCTGCTGGGAGCTCAGTACTTTATTATTATTGTCCGGGGATTAGAGCTTGCAACAGGGAGTCACAGATGCCTTCAGAATTAAGTGGGTTTTTTTCAAAAATTGAGGGGAACTGTTTCAATAAAGTGTTGCAGCACGAGCTGTGTTTTAAAAAACTTCTTGGCCCCAACTCTCCCTGCAGTACCAGTGCTCTTTAACCAGCCCAGTCTTCCTCCAAAAGTGGTGCTGCTGAGTTATAGAACTGCTGTAGGCTGTTCTGCAGTACTGCAAGATGTCATAAACTGCAAATCAACACTTTTAAATATTTAATTATAGGATTCTACCTCAAAGCTTCCTTTCCAGGAAGTTGCATGCTTTGCCCAGTGATTTGAGACAAAATTCTCCATTACTATTTAGGAACACATGTAGGTCGTAAATTACATTAATCTCTGGCTACTAACTCAGTCTGTACTATGACACCACTGCAGCCTCTCAGCAGATGCCCCTGCCACAAGAGCTGGTTCTGGTGTAGTGGGCACACTCACATTAACTTTCATCTAGCTAGAAACGGGAGTAATATAGACTCAGCAGCACACACTTCATTACTGACTCTACAAAACTGCAGAAAACCCAACATATATGTATATCTAATATATATATATATGAAGTTTGTGAGCCCTCACTAGAACCTACAGTGCTATATTTGTATGATTGTCAAACTGCATGCTAGCTGGATTAAACTTGGTGAACTTGGCGTGGTTATGCCCCATCATTTACTGAGTAAAGATACTGCAAGTGCTGACTTGGTAGACTGATGCTGAAAATGTTTCCCACACAACTCACACTCTCACTGCTGGCCCACAATATTTCAGCATGGCTGAAATAAACTTTCCATAGCAGGCCATAAAACACAACCAAAACAATCACGAAATTAAATCTGTTGTATTTTATATAATAAATAGGAACCTTGCCCAAACCTCATGTAAGTAGTTTGTTTTCACTCATATCCCACAGCAGGGTTGCACCTTTGTGTGGTATTAGAGAGCGTGGTTTGAAAATCATTTTCTATTACACTTGTGCATCTTTCCAGGAATTAAACAACAGAGAATAAAAGGAAGTATTCACTTCACAGTCGAAACACAGTGTTCCTTCCCTCTGGAACAACTCACAGGGCTGTAACATCCTTTGTATCTCTCTTGCCCAACAAAATGAGTAGGAAAGCAAGAAAGAGTGTAAAGAATACTTGATCCTAAGGCAGTAATGCTTTCTATAGGTTACACAGAACTCTCTTGCATTTCCATAAGGATGAGTATTTCATTTCTACAGACAGGGTTTTCCGGCCCCTATCATTCTGACTGCTTTCACTAGCAGCCATATCTGATGCGATGCAGTGATCTGCTGTCTGCCCCTGTTCCTGCTCACAGGATCAGCTGGCACTGAGTAGTGGCTGGGCCCCTGACAGTATGTGATGATGAGTTTGGACAAGCAGTCAGTACAACTCAAAAGCACTATCTCCTTTCTAAATGTCACACTTCAGTGAAAAATCTGGGAACTGGAAAAAACTTACGGTTACTATTAGATCTGATTACAAGAATTGAGGTAAAAATGTTACTCTTATCCTGAGGAAACCGCAAACCACCAAATCATCCTAAATTAAGGAATGCACGCACAGTCTTCTATTATGGTAATTTACAAATGTGTTTCTTTTATTCTCAAGAATTTAAAAATCCTTAAAAGCAATTTTACAAACCAGGCTCCCCAATCTAGGTGCATCTATATAACACATAAATGGCACAAGGGACTGAAACCAGGGGCATTGTGTGCACTGCGGAAGGACAGCCACACCTAAGATTAAAAAGGAAGCTCATTTTATAGGATACAGTAGTCCCACACAATAGCACTGGCACAGAAGGAGTAAATGACATCATTCATTTAAATTTCTGCTACCACAGGGGAACTCTAGGTGTTCAGAAACTACAGCTGACCAGAGCACCAAAATTGACAGTAATGAAAAACACCCCCAAGGGAATCAATTATATTTACATATATAATCCAAAAGAGAAACTCAGTCTTCATGTCACTTCAAGGGAAAAAAAAAAAATCACAAATTCTGTTTGAATTATTACTAAAGCCTTTGAACCCTAACAACAAAAATGCATACTCATAAAAGGCATACACACAAGAATGTCTTTTCACTTTCCTCACCCTACATATCCCATTCAAACACTGAGAAAACACTTATGCCCCAATCCCCTATGTGACTGATTTAATTCATCAGTCTTTCAGAACCAACTTAACAGCACTAGTGACAACAACTATGCCAGGACTGCAGTTGTTAAGGAGCTTCTGCAAAGGAACACTTGAAATTTTCATGAGTTTTTAAGCATGCTTTTGAAGAATCTGTTCTTCAAAAGGTCTAGTTCTTCCAAGTCACAGACTAATCCATAAAGCAGCAAACTTAATTACGGAAATTGCAAAATAAAAGTGATGTCTGCAAGCCAGTGAAGAGGTGGGGGCTGGCACCCTGGAGGAGCAGCTCTCCGGCTCTTCCCAGTGTCTGCCTTGCTCCCCAGGTCAGACCATTCCCAAAGAGCAGCAGAGTTCTGTCCCTGCCTGCTGGAGTCACTTACAGAACTTCAGAGTAAAAAGGCATACCTTGAAAATGTTCTGGTACAAAATGAGATGTGACCACAGTGTTTTATGTCTGAAGTAGAGAATAAGGGAGAAAGGGAAAAGGGAATAGTGGGGGATAATGCTTTATCCTTTCCTGGACACACACACTGAAAGACACACCAACAGGTTCCCCAAACTGTGTTAGACCCTCCTGAGGGTCTAACAATATGCAGGTATTTAGATCTGCACTTCAAAAGGCAGCAAAAGATTCCACCTTAAGATAAAGCAATAACATTTTTGACTGCTCTTAGGAATATTTTCCATTTTCTCATGGATTTTTTTTGACTTCTCAGTTTCACTATTGCAGTGTTTACTAATAAGTTCCAAGATACCTTCTTTGAGCTCAACTTCTTGAGCCATGAGCCCTGTTAAAACTAAAATTTTTTACTGCTACCTCAGTGACATGGCTGACACCAATTTGAAATGAAAAAATAACTAGGGTATCTAGCAGAGTTAAAACACCTTTACAACAGCTGTGCAAACAACTTTAGCAGAAGGAAAAGTACAAAGGATTATGCATAATTCCAAAAAGTTTTGATTAAATTTGGACTCTAGATTAATTGTACTCTAGAAATTGTTTTTAGGGCATAGAATTCACCTGAAGGCGAGGAAAGGCCAAGGATGCATTCTTTAAATGTAATGAAACACAGGGAAGTGAGGTAGACTTACAAACCAATGGCACAGGACTTGTTAAAGAATACGCAGGCAGAATTAAAATTATCATAGAAAGGATGTCCTTGACTGTGAGCTCCAGTTCCACAAGCTTCCACCTAAATAATCCTGCTTAGACCCTGCATTCTGCAATTGCTTGAACACAAACTACCACAGGGGTCAGCAGGACCTGACACTAACACAAAGTACTACCACAGACCTATACATGACTGCTTAGATTTCATCCCAAGGTAATTTCCTTCCATAAGGAAAATACGATTAAAAAAATGGTACCTTCTTACTCTAGGCACACATTCCTGTTTTTTTTTTTTTCACGATAGTGTTAAATACTTGAAGGACCAAATACTTAGGACCAAAAAATATAACTGTTTTCTTGACCAAGACTCTGACAAATGGATGCAGTCCATTCCCACACAGTGGGACAATGCTCCCCTTGAGGCATCACCAAATAAACTTATTTGGTGCAGTTCAGTGACAAAACACCAACCATGGTGTAACAGGGGGAAATAACTCAATCTGACTTTTTACATTCAAGACTCAGTTTACAGTGCTTACTTTCAAAATTATGCTTTTGATTTGTAAATGGAACTGAGTATAGGACCTATTCAGACAGAAAACCTATGAAAGGGCCATTTTACCAAGATACTTCTCTGACTTCCATTCCTAGGCACAAACATGCATAAAATTGCTTTCTTCCAAAATAGGAAAATGGGTCTCTTGGATTGTTGCTCATAAAGAAAAAAGGGGAGCAGAAATAACTACATTTTTTGTTCTGCTTAAAATTAATGTAGCATGGAATTTAAATCCAAACCTGAGGCCTTTCAAAGATGGGCAGTAGTAACTGCCATAAGCAATAAATAAAAACCAAATCACACAGAACCCAGGGGCATTTTCATCTAGAAGTTATTACAGAACTGGATTTAACAATGAATTCCATTTGACTTTGAGTTAACTGTCTGAGCTGCAAGTATTGAGGGCTAGCTTTCAAATTCTTCATTGCAGATATGGCATTTTTTAAAATGCAGAAAGAAAAAAAGGTGATTTATTTCAGAGTCCTGATGCTCTGGTTCCCACACAGCTGTCTAAGAACAGCCCTGATTACTCAGTGCCAGCTCTCCTTGTTTCCAGCTGCTAAATCCCATTAGAAGCAGCTAAAAATGCATTAAACGCTTTCCTAACATTACTTTTCCGTATAATCAATTTTTGTAGTTGTCATATGGCTGTGAGACAGAAAAGCTGGATCAGCAATAAAATTAACTGCTTTCAGAGATGTGTTCAGCAAAGTTAGAACATACACAATCTTTGATTTCTGGGGTAATCAGGCACCTAATACCCATAAGGATTTTTTTTTTAAATTCTTGAGCACAGCCCTGGCTGTGCTGTGATTAATTGTGAAGTTTCAAAACCGATTAATTTCCCAGTCTCACAATCCTGCTCTCAAGCCTACAACTAGTTAAGGGTAGATGAAAAATTCTGAGCATCTGCAAGTTCTGTTGGAATACTCCTGCTTTGAAAGTGGGATAAAAGTCAGGCATTTGCTGGATTATAGTCCTCTGTTAGTCCACTGCAGAGAATTGCAGAGGAAAAGCATAATTTCCAAACAAAACAAAGCACTGGTTCCTTCTGAAGTGAAAAGGAGCTATGGACCCCACTTGTATGAAGCTACAGTGGTGTTCCAGGACACACTGGAGCTGTAGCACAAGGACTTTACAGAGAGGCAGTGACAAAGTGACTCAGATGTTGATTTGAAAAATATGGAACCAACAATGACAGGATGAATTAAGACAGTGGCTGGACAAGACAAAAAGTGCTGAAGAACCCAGGGCCAGCACATGTAAGCCAGGGTACAGAGACTGTCATGTGCACATCACCAGCTATACCAAGGGCTGTTTCTTACATTTTAAGTGAGACTAGATACAGCTATGGGAGCTATTCCTTGGCATTACCAGCACACGCTTCGATTTGGAAATTATGGATTTGTGCTGAGGACTATGCACTTCAGCATCTTGGTAACCGTTCCAACCACAGGATAAGAATCAAACTCTTTTAGATAAAAGTATTGTTGCACTGAGATCCTGTTTACTTCCAGTTTTGCATCTTGCCTCTCCAGAAACGTTAGTCAGGCTTGGCGTGTTTCCGATGTAGGGATTAGAATACAGGAATTCCTTAATGAATTTCACACAACCTCTGACACAGGAGCCGAAGCCTCTGCACACGGAAGATGACGTGGAGAGTCAGTAATGGCAATACAGGACACACATTCCCCCTGCACTCCCAATTCTCTACCAGAGAGAGACAGAAGGTGCTTACAGAGCTCTGCATCTGCTCTCGTTGGTGTCAGTGCAATGGTGTTCTGTGGCTCTGGAACTGTAAAAAAGACAAAAAAGTAAAAAAAGACAAGAAAATCTACAGAAGACAGATGTTTGTGTAAAAACAAAAAAACCAAAGAAAGATAAAGTATCTAAACACACAGACACAAATCCTGAAAAACACAAATGACAGTCTTTATTATTTGGGAAAAGATGCTTTAGACCAGTTTACGCTGGCATACAAACCGAATGTAATCTCAAGGCCCAGTCTGTGGATGAAAAATCAGTGTACACCCACTAAACCATCTGCAAGGCTCTGCCTCAACAGGAAGGTTTCAGCCTCCGTATATGTCAATTAAAAGTTCACACTGGATCAATCCACATGAATCATAACAGCCCCGAGTCCGTCCTGCAAGCAGAGGGACACAAAAATATTACTTGGACTGGCACAGGATGATGAGACATTTAGAAAGGAGCACAGCACAGCAGCGTTTTTCTGCTCATAGCTGTCCCGTGCTATGTAGGAACACACACTGGAACAGGTCATCCAGAGAGCTCGGAGTCCCCTCACGGGAGACATTCCAGCACCGCCCGGGCGGTCCCGTCTGTGCGCTCCGGGATGGCCCTGCATGAGGCCAGAGGCTGGGCCAACCTGACGCATCCTGTGATTCTGTCAGCTGTGCCCACCCACCTTATCGCTGCTGTCAATATTCAGGAAATAACACCTTAGTTCCAATCACTGCCCGACCAAGCTCAGGCTGCTCTAGAGGAGGAAGCCCGGGACCCAACCACCTCTAAGCCACACCACTACGCCCCACCCCGGTTACGAGAAGCTCCGTTTAAAGGCGCTGAGCACGCCCCGCGGGGACGGGAGGAGGAGGCGGGACTGGAGGGAGCCCCG